>MJUU01004000.1:124658-144658 GCA_002080025.1 Modiolus philippinarum | reverse complement strand
GGGAAAATCAGGTTTTCTGATAAAAAAGAAGGAATTTTGAGAAATATGTATTACACAGCTTATAAGGGGAACTCCTGCCAAATTTTTTTTGGAAAGGGTCTGAAATTGGGTGTAATGGACAAAAGAGCATTTGGTTGTCATAAAAGCAAAACCAGAAATTATTTTTTTTTACATAGGTTATGAGGGGAAACCCTTACCCAATTTTTTTTTCAAAAGGGAGTCTCGTAATGCCTTGGTATCCGATATGGGAGTTCGTTTGGGAGACTTTTGTGTTTCGCTTGCGAACACAGTTATTACTTGTTATTATTACGCTTTCTTTTTTTCTTCCACCTCTTTTTGTCCGCCTTATATCTCAATGATGCCTGGATAGAAATAATTCATACTCGGTACAAAGTTGGAACACTATCTGGAGGGGTGCATGCAAGTAAAATTTTTTTCAAAGTGGCCGCCATTTTCAAGATGGCGGCCAAAATACGAAAAATTCGAAATTCGTCCAATTTTAACAAAAATTGAAATTTTCTCAATTATGCTTCAAAGTTGGATCACTATCTGGAGGAGGGTACGCAAGGAAAATTTTTTTCAACATGGCCGCCTTTTCCAAGATGGCCGCCGAAATACGTAAAAATTTCAACTTTGTCCAATTTCAACGAAATTTGATTTCTAGGTAGATTTTGATGCTGCGAACAAGCTGGAATCATCGAATTGGCTGTCAGGGGCGACATCAGCTATTGCTTGCAATTGCAAATCTAGTTTCCGGTTATAATGGTTCGATATTTTAATGTTTCCTTTTTATTAATACAAGAGATTGTTGGTTCAATCCCAGATAGATGAAACAAATGAAATGCAGTTAATACTGCTTTTTTGAAAAACACATATCCATTACAGATTCAGAACATGCAACTGAACAAGCAATTCCATTTTAATTATTAGACCAGAATATCAGACGTATTGGAGAACTGTAAAAAGGTCCACAAATCCCCTCTGCACTGTCAAGATAATTTCCTCTATGACATTTTTCAATCTGATTGCTCTCATGAGGGAAAACCCTCACAACTAGGCATGCTGGTTCACACAGACACATATCTTGATAGGCGTTGGAAATTTAATACCAATGGCGAACCAACTATGGATTACAATATCCTAAAGACAAATGTAAACGTATTTGATAACCATAAAAGTATTTTCTTTCTAATAGATCATGGATCTTTTCTCGAACAGGTCATCGATGTTTGAAGAGCTTTACAAGAGGAAGAGCAACACATGCATCAGCACTTAAAGAAGTGAACGAACATTTAAACCATGAACTGGAAGGGATAAAAGAAGCTGGAACATGGAAAGGAGAACGTGTGATTACATCTAAACAGGGACCAACAATCCATGTTTCTGGATCAAACAAAGATATACTCAACTTTTGTGCCAACAACTACTTAGGACTTTCTGTAAATATCACATTTAAAAATAAAAAATGTATATATTACTTAATTTCAACTGTTTTGACCAAACATTTTCACAAATCAATAATTTGTGGCCCACATGCATGTAAGGAACACTATAGATTGAAAAACAAAACAAAACAAAATAAAAAAAAACAGACAAAAAACAACTGACATTAGCAGATGTGGCCGAACAGTGTACGATTGTGGAATCACAATTCACAGCTCATGTACACTTTTCAGTTTTTGCTCCCTATTTTTCCAAGTTTTTTTTTTGCATTTCATGGCTCCCATTATTGGTGTGAAATGTGATGTTAAACAATGCCGTAATCTTTTAGTAAGCTGTGTGTGCTTTTCAGATGCATGTCACATTATCTTTTTTTATATTTGGCTGCATTAAAATTTAGCGAAACAAGTAAGCAAACTAGTCTACTAAAATGTGTGTTGATGGTTTGGGATACTCTCAAAATTTTTATTGCAACTTCTACAAAGTATAAACTATATAGCTTATTCTTACACAAATCATTTTCAAAATTAAAATATAGCATATTTCTTAATCAATTAAATGCTGCTGAAGTATTCAGTACTTCTTTATCATAATGGCTATTTCAACTGAACCAAATAGCAAACAAGAGGTAAAAATCTAGTTTATCGCATAAATTCGCCCGTTTATGAATTGTAGAGTCACCCAGAAGTAATAGAAGCAGGAAAGAAAGCACTAGACACACACGGGGCTGGTCTAAGTTCTGTCCGGTTCATTTGTGGAACACATGTAAGTGATAATACCTATGTTAGTTCAAATTTTGTATATACTGCTCTAACAAAAAAATGAAATTGAAATTATTATCATAATTGACACACTTGAAATTCTTCTGAATTACAAGTTTTAGCAGGAGTCAAAAGTATGAAACTTTGAAGACACTGGAGAGTGCACCAAAAGGTTAAAAACATTGAAGGTCATTCTGCAACAATTAAAAAAAAACAGGTTCTTCGAAAGTATTGATTATAATTCTAATGTTCTGTGGATTTATACGTCATGAGTTTTTGGAGAAAATAATTATTGAAAATGAAAAAAAAGAATAAAGAAAACATTAATTGACAAGGAAAGGTCATCGAATGTCCCTCTTGTAGCGATCTACTTCACCATGATCTAATGTGAGTTTAATATCTCGGTTGTTGATCTTTTATTTTATACTTGTTACTTATTGCATATAACAAAATTAATGACCAAGACAATTTCTATTTATCTGAGTCATTCATTGTGGTATTCATTTTACAGATTTGCTTTTAACCAATTTGTAATAAACATTTTATCTCCACCAATCAGGATTTACACAAAGAACTTGAAGATAAAATTTCTAAGTTCCACAAGAAAGAGGATACCATATTATATGCTAGTTGTTTTGATGCTAATGCGGGACTATTTGAAGTGTTACTAGGACCACAGGACGCAGTTATATCAGACGAACTAAATCATGCTTCCATTATTGATGGCATCAGACTTTGTAAGGCTAAGAGATTCAGATACAAACACACAGACACAGCAGGTAAAAATAGGCAAAATACTTGTATGGATAGGTCACTAAATCACGCTTCCATTATTGATGACATCAGACTTTGTAAGGCTAAGAGATTTAGATAAAAACACACAGACACTGCAGGCAAAAATAGGCTCAATACTCATATAAATAGGTCACAGGGACATATATCACAGAGTTCCAACACTGACTTGCTAGGCTAGACCAAGTTTGTTGTTTTCTCTCTGTGTATTTTTCTGTTAATTGATTAAATTATGTTAAATATACAAAAATACCCGAACTGAATAATAAACTGTAAATTTCTATATGCTGTGCACGTATTTCAAGGAGTAACCTCTCACCACCAGCAGTAGAATAACAATATGGATTTGCTAAAATCCATAAATAGTCTGAAAGAAGTTAAATCTACAGTAAGCCATATCCAGTACCAAGAACATCCGCTGATTTCAATACACGGAATGAAGCCTCGTTTTCAAATGGTTTGAATTAAGATAACAATAGTATAACTTTTATAAAACAAAATGTAAAATTCATGTCAAAAAAGACAAACTCCTTGGTCGTTGAACGAATACCCACGACGACCTCTTGTCCACCAGAAGTGGCATCGATCCAGTGGATTCAAATACAAAAAAAAAACGAAGTTGCATAATAAATTGTATATTTAGTTATACATACACGTGTTTCAAGTAGTAAGTTCTCACCAATAGCATTAGATTCCAAGTTATGATATTGAATTAAAAGTTATCAATGAATTCATATACAGTATTTTTTTTTCACTTCGTTTGCCAATAATTTCTCCTACCATAAAAGGACCACGAAGTGTTGCTAAAATTTGGTTGTAAAGTAAACAACAATAAACACACTAGAAAAATTACCCAATGAACAGTTTAAATATAAGATGATCATTCAGAATAAATGAAAAGATGGAAGAAAGGACAATTAATTGCAAAAAATGAGGGGAACGTTTTATATAGTTTTACAATTTCATAGCAAAAGAAAAATAAATTTGTAGCTGGGAAACACACACAAAAAAAACCAAAACAAACTGAAGGTCAAATTCAAATCAGCTAAATCAGACCCCTGTGCTGTGAAAAACATCGGATACCTCTGGCCAATCAGACAGTTGCATCGACCAACTGGTTTCAATCCACAAAATACCCAAGGTGGATAATAGAATATAAAATGTTTTTATGCTGTACACATGTTTCCAGGAGTAACCTCTCAAAACAGTAAATTTCTATAAAACTCTAGTAAAAGTTTAATTTCAGACAAGACTTACTATTGGGCTGGTGAATAATATTCAGGACATCTGGTTCACTAGTAGTTGCATCAACTCAGTGGTTTCAAAATACAAAAAGTACCAAAGTTGCATAACAGTAAATTTTGTTATGCTGTTAACGTGTTTCAAGGACTTAACCTCATCAGCAGAATTAGAATCAAATAATATAGTATTCCATGACCAAAAAAATAGTCGGGAAGTACTCATTACCATAAACAACATCGACATAGAAGGCAAAATCCAGTACGGAAGACATACACCGAAATTAAATGGAGTTTCGGCATTTTTAAGAGGTTTGATGATAAAAACAGTATTATTTCCTGGTCAAATTCATGTCAGACAAGTCAAACTACTGGGCTGCTGAATACACTCGAGCACTTCTGGTGGCAGTGGCATCGACCTACGAAAATACCAAGTTGCATAATTAACTGTTAATTTTGTTATTTTCTGTACACATGTTTACAGGAGTAAATCCCAATCAGAAGGGTCCAATCTAATAAATGTAACGCCATCATCAAAAACACCCAAAAAGCGCTCATCGACTCATGACCCAAAGTACCAAAGTAGAAAGCTTAATCTATTAGCAACGATAAACTTAGGAATGAAATGCAAAGAATGAAACCTCAATTTTAAGTGATTTGAGTCTTAATTAAACCAATATAATTTTTCTTATAAATTCATGATAAAATTATGTCGGGCTAGTCAGACTACTAAGCTGGTAAACAAGTTGTTTCATGTTATCCCCTTTGTTACAGTTGCATCGACTAAGTGGCTTCAAAATGCAAAAAACACAAGTGTCATGATAAACTGTGTATATTTAGTTATTATGTACACGTGTTTAAGTAGTAAGATCTCACCAGCAGCATTAGAATCCAAGTCATTATATTGAACTGAAAGTTGTCAATGATTTTACATACAGTATTTTTTATACTTAGTTATACTTAGTAACGAAGTATTGTAAACTAAACAACAATAAATACATTAGATAAATTACCCCAGGAACGGTTTTCAAAATATCAAATTAATGTGAGAAAAATATCATTCAGAAATGAATTAAAAGGTAAACTAAAGAACAATTTATTTAAAAAAAGGAAGAGAAAATTTTCCTTGTATAGTTTTACAGTTTATCATTATAGCAAAAAAAAAATAGCTGAAAAAATGAATTTTTATAAATACATGCTTTTCAGATCTTGAACAAAATTTGAAAGATGCTTCCTCATGTAACACCAAACTAATAGCAACAGATGGTGTGTTCAGTATGGATGGAAGTGTTGCACCATTACCGTGAGTATAGATTTTAATTAAAATTATTTAACTTGCTCAAAAACTTATAGACAAATGCATAAGACTATCTTAGACTGATAAATACAATATAATAATATAGTATGAAGAAATGAGACTTCAATTAGAAAGTAACTAAGTTATATCTTTGTGCAATAAATGAACACTGAGAAGTAAAAAAAAGGAACTTTAGTTCAATTCTATTTTTATTGCATATAACAAGGCAACATGTTTGGACATACGGTTATCAACTTATCGACTGTTCTCTCCTTATGATATAACAACATAATATAACAAGGAATAGAATAAATATAGATAATACAAATTTATATAATTCTGGATCTTGAAAAATAGTTCTTTGTAGATAATAATCAGAAGATTCCATAAAAATTTGTGAATTACATAATCATATTGTGCTCCTCAATCGCATTTGGGAATTTGCTTTATACAATACTGCATTGATGTCGTAACTGAGTAGGAATGATGTTCGGCCGTATGGAACCACCTGTATAATATAACGGAGGATTAAATTTCTCATTATGCAACTTTAAACTCCGAAGTACTATAGAGGTGAAAGTAGGGGATGTAAGAAAAGAAAAGAAAAGAAATGACACAATGTGTCCGGTTGAGTGTGTTTGGTATAGATAGAACGTATCTGATTCATTTGAAATGCACACTTTTCGAATAGCAAGTTTGGATATTATGCAAATAGATGACGAGAAACGCCTTGAGCATGTTGCAATTGAACTGTATTCGGAATATGGGTTCTTATGTTTAATTTTAACCAGACTGTGATTAACGGACTGATGAAGTAGTTGTTAGTTTTTTTACTAATTATGGTTTGCTATTTTCATAATTATTTCTTTCAATGTTTGTTGTGTAATTTCTACAGTGATATCACCAGACTAGCAAACGAGTATGGAGCCTTAGTATTCATAGATGAATGTCATGGAACTGGGTTCTTTGGGCCTACAGGAAGGTAACTACATACACATGATATAGATACTTTTTGTCTAGAAAGTGTTATGAAATAAGGGAATACTGAATAATTTGTAGGAATCTAAAACCAAAGCAATGCAAAACAAAATGACAGACCAATGTTACAAGACTTAAATGAAGTTCATAAGCGATCATTCGTCAACACAGTGAATACAATGTGATTTTTGTGAGGATTTATGGCGGATTTCCTGGAATAAACAACCAATTCCTATAGAAAACTATTGTCTACCGAGGGGTTTACATTTTTATTCCATGTACCGAGTGGTTTACCTTATGACTCCACGGAGTAATGACAAATTGGTATATGGACGTTAATTGTTTAATAAACGGATAAAGCCAGGAGTTTTGCATGTGTTACTTGAAGACGTATAATTATCGTAATATGTTAATGTTCCAGGGTGTTATAACAAGTTTCATCGCCAAATAATCAAGCAACCATATATTCGTGTTTATTGTTTTTGTTTTTTTATATCTTTTTTATGTTGATAATACAAATGTATATGTATATTTAATCATATGGAAATGTCCTGGTTACGAAAAATTGATCACTGGCTGCTACTGTCCTGGGATACCTAGGGTTCATTAACGTTAAATAGTCTATCCAACTTCAATGTCTCAGCACTTGTGTTATACACAAAAGATGCCGGAAACTGAAATTTCCCACAAATAAATAAATAAATAAATAAAAAAAATGCAAGTTTGAAAACATAACAGGACCTTTAAAGTTAAAAGAAGTTATTTTTTTGTATTTTTTATATGAACGGCAACATTTAAATATATTAAAGTTAACACATATATTCCATTTTGCACTTAAGGGGAACAGATGAACATTTTGGTTTAGAAGTTGACATCATAAATTCTACACTTGGAAAGGCAATGGGAGGAGCTGCTGGTAAGATTTGATATAATTATGATAGAACAGTAAGGATTTGATTTCCTTTTTTTTACACAAAGGGAAGATATAAAGAACATTGTTAAAAGATAACTTAAAACTAATAAGCATTACAAAGTTGAAAAAAGTTGAGGATAAATGGCCAGACCGAAAGAGAAACGCATCTAGCTAGGTACAGAACACAATTTTGGTAGTCTTTCATACTTGCTAACGAGGACTTAATTTTTTGTTAGCAGAAAACTAAATGAAACATTATGATCTACTGAACTAGTGAACATAGAAAGAAATAATTTACATCATTGCAATTGTAGGAAGATACAACACCCTAAATGTCGCTTCTGATTAATATGAATACGATCAATAGATTAAAGAAACAACATATCGAAGAATGACAACTTCTATGATATTTTTTTCTTTCACGACAGGTGGTTACACTTCTGGTCCTAAAGAATTGGTACAGTTATTGCGACAGAGATCTAGACCTTACTTATTTTCAAACGCCCTACCACCACCAGTGGTAGCATGCGCGAGCAAGGTATAATATTATATAACTAATTTTATTACTTTTTGTATTCGTATGTGGATTAAAAATAATGATGTTATAAACTCAAAATGGTAAAATTTTTCATCGTAATGTTTGTCTTTTATTGCAGTGTGGAGTTGGTAAAACAATTCTCCGTGGTAGAGATGTATGCTCTTTATTTTTCTTAGATATGGTGTACTTTTACATGAGATAATATCTCATGTGTACACTTTGTTCAATTACTATTATCTAAATTTATGTAAATTCTAACACCGAAGGATTAACTCCATCCATCGTAGTTTTGTCCTTAACTATATTTTATATAACTGATTATTCGGATTTCGTTTGGTTTTATGCATTTTAAACATTTTTTGAAATTATGGATTTCCTTTGTTTTGAGTTCTAGTGCTGCTGATGAGGAATTAATTTCCGAAATGGCTATACAGCTCATTAAAATTTTTACAGTTGGAGTTAACATATGTGTTATGGTCTCATGTTCATTTTCTCCATATCCTTTCGTAAAATATTTGATACAGGAGTTTGTCTTTTATTGCAGTGTGGAGTTGGTAAAACAGTTCCCCGTGGTAGAGATGTATGCTCTTTATTTTTCTTAGATATGGTGTACTTGTACATGAGATAATATCTCATGTGTACACTTTGTTCAATTACTATTATCTAAATTCGTGAAAATTCTAAAACCCTAGGATTAACTCCATCCATCGTAGGTTTGTCCTTAACTATATTTGATATAACTGATTATTCGGATTCCGTTTGCTTTTATGCATTTTAAAGAAAAAAGAAGGGAAACGGGGAGTGTGTCAAAGAGACAACGACCCAAAGGGGAGTTATAACAACTCAAAGCTACCATAAGATCTTCAATGAACGGTGAGAAAACCCCACACCCAATGGCAGGTCGGAGTCGGCCCCTGAATAAAGAGTAATCAAGTTCAGCGTTTAAATTCAAACATTTTTTGAAATTATGGATTTCCTTTGTTTTGGGTTCTAGTGCTGCTGATGGGGAATTAATTTCCGAAATGGCCATACAGTTCATTAAAATTTTTACAGTTGGAGTTAACATATGTGTTATGGTCTCATGTTCATTTACTCCATATCCTTTCGTAAAATATTGAATATTAAATAACAAAATACAAATGAACCTAAATTACTGTGACTATTTAGTTTCTGGACATGGCCAATGATAACGTATGTCCCTTCAGTGCAGATCATATCGAAAAACTAGGAAATCCATAATTTGAAAATGGGGATAATAACAAAATAACCGCACAGAATTGTCAAGAGTCAAAGTCCTTGATGCAAAAAGACAAATCAGGTGGAAGCCACCTAAAAATTGTCAATCACAAGGGACGTGAGAAGAAATGATGGGTTAAACCGGTATTATACCCCCCCCCTTTTCCATTGTGGTAGTGTTCGGTAGCAACTCAACAGCAATTATTATTGATTGGCCGTTGACAGTTAAAAGAAATGATCATCCGAGGATATCTCGAATTCAATATTTTCCACGAGGGACTGATATTTATGACGAACTTTTTCAATGATCGTACAAGACGGAATTTTTTGAAGCCTTGATTAATAATGCGATCACGGAGATGACTATGTATAATGAGAAAGTCTACATAATTTATGCGTAACGAATCAACTGTGAAACATGCAGACCGTAAGCAGGAGAAGCTGGAATATTACTGTCCATGTTAGGGAAATTGATAATTTTGAAATTATAATCGTCCCTTCATGTGTAAAAGCTGATATAGAGCAAATTACCAATAAGATGTAAATAGAAAAGCAGAAATCAGCCAAAGACAGAATGAATATCTAGCCTTTTTGATTTTTTTTTTCTATAATTAAATATATTTCGAAATCTCAATTATTCATTTTAAGATAAGGGCTCTAAGGACAATTTTTGACCTAAATAGTTTATGTGTCATAGTTCTTTACGATGCCGTTTGTGCAAACGTTCTTCAAGGAGAACTCTCCGAGGAGCGACACCACTGGATAAACTCATTTAAACTCGGAATTTAAAGTCGGAATTGACCTATTGCATTTATGTTTGAAAAGAATATCTGTCAAATTTTGGACTTGATATAAAATCAGAAAATCATTATTCGAACGAGTACAACTTGTGCACCCCAACTGTTAATGTCTTCTGATGAAGCTGCACGAGTTCATACAAAACCTCCTGAAGGAGAAAAAAAAAGCACATGACCATATTTTGTAATTTTACCATTCAATATAATGACGGCGTTCTTTACTACAAAAACCTTTATTTTAGTGAATACTTGCTACCGATATATCCCATGCAAATAGAAATATAAGCCATACTAGAAATTCGGCTTCATATTTGGATTCTTAGAATTGACAAAGATTCAAAATAATATCTAATTTCGTGTATTGAGCAGCAAACGACAAAAGTCTGTCTCAGTTGAAATGATATAACATCCTCTCAATTTAGGGAGTGGACTCTGGCAACCAATGTTTATAACGAATCAGAAAACTACTAACGAAGAACTCTTGAATTTGAAATTTCTCAAGTTTTATTGTCGCGGTTACGAGAAACTGTCTTTCGTTTTACAATTTTTACGTTCGCGTGATAATATGTGGTTCATGTACAAGGTTTTAGTTATATACTCTCATACATTCTCATCCTTCCGGATACTCTATTTTATGTGAGAGTTCATGCAGATTGGAATGTTGCGGTTGTGGTGTTGTTATGTTGTATCCTCTTTACTTCTTTCTAACTGGTTCACTTTGCTGGCTTTTCGTCACTTTAAATTGTTTACTTCAAAGATTTTCCTTATTTTTTTCAGGCATTTGATCTTATCATACAGAATCCTGATTTACCAAAGAAAGTTTTGACAAACACAGTCCGTTTCAGAACTAAAATGTCAGATGTTGGTTTTAAGCTCTCTGTAAGTTATATCCCTTTTGTCATCTATTGGGCATAATGCAATGTACAATATATGTGATTGTGTATATTCAAAATGTAGGCCTTAATATATTTACTGGTGAAAAGATTCAAAAATTCAGCTTATATTCAAACAAATCTTCAATGGTTATATATTTTTTGTATATTTATCCATTGATTTCCTTGAGAATAAATCTAGAATACGTTACCAGAATTCATGCACACAGAAATTCATTTTTGATTCATATTCTTTTGTCTTTTTTCCACTTTTGATCTGCGTTCAGTTGCATCGACATATTTTTTGAAAATACTATTAAATATTTTTTGAAAATACTATTAAATATTAAATACTATTAAATATTTTTTTGAAAATACTATTAAATATTAAAAATGATTGTTTTATATTTAAGGGAGACCCAGAGCATCCCATTTGTCCAGTTATGTTGGGTGATGCAAGATTGGCTAACATATTTGCTGATGAAATGTTGGGTAAGGAAAAAAGAAAGAACTATTTTGTTGAATTTAGAACACAAAAATGAAATTTATTCATTCGAATGAACAGAGAAAACTTTCGAGCTTTATGTGGAGACAGTGTAAAGAAAACACTACTCAGACGGTCTTCTGGCTAATCCCCGGAGTATTAATGAAAACCTGGACTCGTGAGTATTTTCCCATTGCTGCTATTTCACAGTTTAACAAAGATATCTTCAAATACGCCAACATTTGTGTTACCTTATTTGTGTCCATAGTCTCAAAACGAACTGAGATATCCCATTTGTTCAGTCGGATGAGATAAGAAAAAGACAGTGAGTTTGCTTGGTTTTGTTAATGCTAAAATAAAATACAATGTGAAAAAATGGTATATGAACACGTTTTTATTTACTAGGTATATGTAGTAGACCCCTTGATATAGCGGATAGTATAGCGGTGAGCACTCCTCGACCCATCTTTCTAAACAAATACCGCAAAGTAACTGTGAATTTAATTTCTGCATATGCACATTTCAACAACCTATGTCTCTTAAGTGTAGATCAAATCAAAACATTGGCAATCCATATACCGAACATGTGTAAAATCTGTTCTTTATCGAATTACCAAAAGAATCTAAATAGAAAAGCCAAAAATCAGCTAAGGACAGAGCTACGCAAGAGGGAGATACTCCTTAGTTTTACACAAAATTTTGTCAAATTTAGATATTGCAAGTTTTAAAACAAACCGGTTTTCGGGCCAACACCGAAGTACTGGCCTAAGGGATTGGTGAATACCTTTGGGGACTAACAGTCCACCAGCAGAGGCATCGGCCCAGACGTAATAAATAACAAATAATGTTATGTCTTATTCTTTCTTCTTAAGATTGTGGTTTTAGAGTTAGAGGTTTATCTGTATTGGGTTTTATTTGTATATATTCGTTATGCTAAAGGGAAACGGCATATAGAGGAGAAGTTTCAGTACCAATTAACCGTTTTAACCCTTCCGCTAGCTCTTGGTAGTTCCGTCACCAGGTCATAGTTGTATTCGTTTGTCTTTTGTGTTTTTATTGTTTTTCTTGTGCAGTTCCCTTGTGGATTGTGGAATGTGATTGAATTGTAAGTGCTTCTTGTTACCTTCTATTCATTAACATTTTTCTTTACTAGGTATTTCATTGTAATACGAAAATACCGAAGTTGCATTATAAACAGTAAGTTTTGTTATGCTGTACACGTGTTTCAAGGAGTAACCTCTCATCAGCAGCATTAGAATCAAATAATATGGAAAGCCATAATCCAAGAGCAGTAAAATACGAGAAGATGAAATGCAGAATAGTTCAACATTTGTTACTTAATCAAAACCAGATTTATTAATGTTATCATTACAGGCAAGGGGATCTATGTTATAGGATTCAGTTACCCAGTAGTTCCAAAAGGTAATTAATGTTTATAAAATCAGTCTAAATACAATACTTTATTACGAGTTAAATGATTGAAGAAAAACAACACATAAACTTTTTCGAAAACCAGGAACAAAGAAAATTCTGTTTCATTCCACTTAGAAAGGTTGTATTAAAATGATCTGCGATACCAAACTAAGCGGAGCATTATCAATGTTTCAACCCAAAATTTCTCACCTGTGGTACCCCAAAGATAATGTACGGCACGGATAAAGTAAAAAAAGGAAAGCATACCGAAATATTGAACTATAAGAAATTATAGGTATATAGGAAAAATGAAAGGATATGGATTGAATGTACATGTGACAAAAACGCACACGATACATAGAAAACTCCAGTTTATCAAGGACAGGGCTTTTATTTCTGTCTACATCTTGATGTCGCCTGATCAAGTCTGATAGTCTTCAACAAGAGGTGAACAATATTCGCCCCCTCAAGCGAGATCAAGAAGGCCCCTAGCGTGCACATAAGCGGTATTCTTGACAAAAATATATCAAGGTCACTTCCTTGCTCATCACCCGCCATGGAGTACCAACTTGGGCGATGCTCAGGGTTATCCAGCTGAAAGCACCAGGGTTACAAGAAGAGAATGAAAATGTTGAGCAACATCGATCGCAGCTAAAATATGTCATTGAAGCAGTACATGTCGGGAGCGGTCAATGAGGAAAAAAGTAAAACCGGGCAATGTCTGCCTACAAATATTTGTCATCAAGTAGCCCGACGAAAGACAAAAATAATGTCCACATGAACTCACTAAGGAATAACTAAATACCGAAGTCACTGAGTGAGACCAGATGAGTCGAAAGGATGAGTGTCTCCTGCTATGCATTATATCCCCCGTCATATAAAAAAATGATATGTCAAAAATTAGATTGTCGCTAGGAATATGTCAAGTCTGATAGTTTACATGAATCTACTCGTTGTTCGTCTTCCTGATCTTCCAAATGCCAGTGTTTGCGTTCCATGGCATTCCACACAAACCCAGGGTTTGCTTGAAAAGACATGGAACTCAAACATTTGACTTTGGAAGATGCTTTGTGCTAGATCTTGTTAAAATGTGAAATGTCAGTCACAAGAATTGAGCAAAAAATAAGCGCCATGAGGTGTAAGTCATTTTAAATTTGAACAAGGAAAAAAATATTTGAACTTCTGTTTTGTGCATAATTAATTATGTGGTATTTCAAGTTCACTAGTAAAGTACAGTCTCAATGTATTTCTAAAGTCTAAATTCAATATTGAAAGTAAGAGCTTAAGCAACTTGACACGGAATTCTGAATCCAAATAAAATAGTGAAATGTGTTGCTGTGATGAGAAATTATAACCATGTGTATTTAAACCTTTTAAAAAAAAATATTTTTAGGCAAAGCAAGAATAAGAGTACAGATTTCAGCAGCTCATTCAGAACAAGAAATTGACAGAGCTGTGGATGCATTCACTGAAATCGGAAGAAACCTGAAAGTTATCAGCTGATGTGACACTTAAGAGATATTGTAATATGCTGTTATAAATGTTGGAAACGGAACTGTGAAGTTGTTAAGTTATCAGATTACATGAAACTGATTTTTTGTTGAATATTACATTGTTTTCAATTGAGAGTTTGTCTTATATATTTAAACCATACATTTGCTGGCGTAGCTCATTTTTACAGTGCTACGCATGTTGAATCGTTCTGCATCTTTTGAGTTATACCGGGTAATTTTTGCGGTTGCCAAATTTTGCGATTCGTTCCAAAAAGAGGGTTATTAAATTTTAGCGGTCATCAAATTTCGCGAATGGACAATTGTGTAAGGGACAGTGATGTATAAAGATATACCGACTTGAATTTCGAGCGTTTTTATTTTCGCACTTCAGAAACATCGCGAATATAGCGAAAATTAGAACCTCGCAAAAATTACTTGTTATACGGTATAATTGTTATGGAGATCGCGTTACTCTTTTATTACATTGGAATCGGATAGACTGTGTTTCAAAAACATTTACGAGCCAATACTTAAGATTTTCAACTTCACCTTGGTGCTATATATGAGGGTTAAAGAAGAAACACGTACCACAGATTCCAATTAGGACCCTGCACACGAAGTGGCGATGTGTTGCGTACTATGGTTGGTGACCCTTGACCTTGTCCTTTGACCTCAGGGTCACATTCTTTCTTTTTCAATGATAAAGTCATGTCCTTTACATCCATGCCTTTGTAATCATGAATGCAGAATCGTCAACAACCATAAAATTAACTATCAAAATTTTCTTACAATTGCTGTCATCCGTTGCCCGAAAAAAGACTAACAGGTATCAATCACCACATTTAATCAACCACAGGGCACTAGTACTCATCGAGTCAGAAGTAAGAAAACTTGGCATAATAAAATAGTGAGATGTGGGCACAATAAACAGATGACCAGAATAACAATGTGACTTTACAAAAAATAAAATGCCAAAATATGAAAGTATGAAAGTGCATCCATTTGAGGAATTATATTCTCTCAAGCACAAGTACACCATAACTGAAATATATATAGAGCATACATCTCTCGCAAAGGGAATCTTTCGATCTATATAAATCTGAAGTGTGTTTAATTACTATGAATTTCCATAATGAAAGCGAGACATTATACTGGGTTGATGAAGTAGTACGTTTGAAAACGGGGGCAATAACAAAATTACTGAACAGAGTGGCTAAGAGCCGAAGTCCATGAGACAAATCAGGTGGAAACCAGCGGCAAAATGGTCGACCGCAATGGTCCTGACTTGGTACAGGCATTTCATTGCGGTAGTGTCCGGTAGCAACTCAACGGCAAGTGCCATTGAAAGGTCGTAGACAGTTAAAAGAAATGATCATCCCTGTATTAAGTAAAGAAAGAATCTTGAATCAGAGGTCGGATAGAAACTTCAAACTTTTCCACAAGGGATTGATATCTATTTTAGAACCTTTTTGATGATCGTATGAGACGGAATATTTTGAATCCTTGATTAATAGAGGCAGTCACGGAGATAACTATGTTTTATGAGAAAGTCTATATAATTTGTCCTAATCAGCCCATTGTTGATCGAAGTTTAAATCGTACCAGTGTATTTTAGTCGTCCACTTCGCCGAAGCGGAATGTCAAGAACTGCGTCATTGCATTTGACATGAAAAGAAGATATGTAGTTATACATTCGTCTAGAGTCCATTGCAAGGACTGCAAATTTGAAACAGCACAATATATACGGGCTTTATTGATTCAGATTTGTATTTCTAACAATAATATTTGTCCTGTCTTCTTATATCGATTTATCTTGTCTTTCCGTTTTTTTTTGTTAATGACCATTCTTTTGGTAACTTCAAAGACTTGATATGAGCATCCCTTTTGTTATTCAAGACACTGTAATTCTTGTAAATGCCTTGGACTATTCCATCTCTCTTTTGTCTTACCTTTGATTCTCTCGATTTCAAAGCACTTTAACTGATAATTTACCTCAAATTATTTACTTACTCCTAATCATTTACCTCGAATTAATTATTTATACCTAATTATGTTTTTTGCATATTCATTCATATGTTACATGCTTAACCTTGACTTTCTGTTATGTTTCACCTAAATATTTGATGACGTTTAAATTAATGTAGAAAATATAACATGAAACACTTTCAATAGCCGAAAACTACGATCACATGCCACAGTCTACCAGGGAACCGCGCAAGAAAAACAATAAAATGAAAAAAGACAAACATAGACAACGATAGGAACTCGGGATAGACGGACTTGGTACCGACACTAGCAAGACCGACACTAGCAAGAGCTCAGTAGCGGTAGGGTTAAACCGGTACAGGTACACAAACCTCCCCTTTATTTATCCCGTTTCCCTATAGTGTAATAAACATACAAATAAAACCCAATACAGGCAGACTTCTAACTCCAAGACCACAATCTTGAGAAGGAACGTAATTTAAAAAGAGGGGTCAAGGAATGCTCGCCGCTAAACTGCCGGCTAATCCAAGGAGCCTAGTCTGTTGGAAAAACACAGTCGCACAATCAAATTCAAAATTTCCCGAAGGGTTTTGTAAAGAATCATCATTGATTTCAGTAGATATCGGCAGTACCTGTGAAAATCAAACTGATTAAACCACTATGATAAAACCTCTCGACTGCGATTTGTAGTTGATTAATAGATGTAAGAGTGAAAACAGATCGATAACTTCGGTATTTAATCGGTATTTATATAATAAAAGTAAACAAATATCTGACAAAAAAATCAATATAAAAGAAATCTTTTTCGTATGTACAAGGCTGTCATTCGGTTACGCCGATAAAAATGATCGTGAGGGATTTGTTACGGCGGTTAAGTCTTGAGACCGGATCGTGAGGGATTCGGTGACACCATCGTGAGTGATTAAATTGACAATTATTTTGAAAAAAACTTGATTTTTTGAAAAAGTAGAGAACTTACTGGGAAAAAGAAATGTGTCTGTCAAAATGATTATTATCAGACTTTCACTTAGGACAAAAAAATATTTAAAAAGTACAACATGCTGCTCAGAATTACAAAAGGCGACGGTGAACCCTACTGACTTTTTGAATATTCGTAGCACATTTTTTGCTCTTTTTGGAAAAATTCCTTTGCCCGGTGTTCAAATTTCTGCTACAACGTATTCTCTTTATATAATGCTTACTAATGATGGGTTTGCTTTTTGTACGATAAATACACAAAATATGATTTTGTGCATTTTCATCCAAAAATGATCGTGAGGGATGAGGTGACGAAATTTATGATCGTGAAGGATTAAGCTTAACCATGATTGTAAGAAGAGAAATGTTGTTTTTTTTCTCTCCTATTCATTTTTGAATATGTGCGTGTCTTTATTTTTTCTTTACTCGGCCGTATTTATGTTATGTCTTTGTTTCCGTTTGTTTTTCCAATGTTGCCATTGTCCTTGGATTGTTCGTTTAAGACTGACGGTTCGGTTCTCACTTTCTATATCCAGCAATATTACGATGATATCAAAAAGTACATTAAATAATGGTAAAATGATAATTTTAAGTATTTTCATAAGTGCAGTAGTGTTTATTATTGCAATGTTCTTATTAATGCCGGGAGCAATTCAATATTGAATCAAGTTGTCGGATTCCTTAATTCGCGTCGTTATCGTCTATGGTTTCAAAAAAGATTTAAACTCAATGTTTCCAATCAATTCAAATGAAATTCGATTGATCTAGAATACTGAAAAAGCTCTTAAAGGGACCCACATAACACACTTTTAACTGAGAAAAAAAATGTTTATCAGCATTTCATTGATATTTGTTTTATGAGCGTGATTCATGTATGTTCTGTATACATTTCAGTTATGGTGTAAATGTGCATGAGCGAATTTCTCATATGGATGCAATAGCATACCCTCAGTTTTGACATTTTGATTATCTTTTTAATATCAAATTATAATCAAATTATAATTCTGACCACCTGTTAGTTGTGCCCACATCTCATGATTTTATTATGCCAAGTTTTCTTACTTTTGACTCTATGAGTGCCCTGTGTTTGTTTAAGTGTTGTGATTGTCTTCTATTATTCTTTCGTCGGGCAGCGGATGACAGCGATTGTACGCTTTGTCGGTTAATTTTATGTTTATTCATGAATGATAAGCATGGCTGTAGCGTTGCTCGACAATTAGCAATGAATTCCACTCAAGCGGTGGTAGGGGCCGTCTTGAACTTACTATGAGGTATTAGCAATGCTCAATGTTAAAGGCCTCATGGTTATTTTAAGATGAAGAACAAAAATAAAAGCTTTGTTCAATTGCTTCATTAAAAGGTCTCAATTTTATTTTTTCAGGCACACCAATCTTCCATGGATAGAAAATAACACATAAAATCAACATTTAAATCTAAATATCTTATTTTTTTTATTAGGCTTAAACACTGAAAGAAATGCGAGCATGGGTCTTTGAAGCAGTTTAATGTAAAATAAAATAGCATTTGATATTAAAATAGGAAGAAGACTCTAGTTTCTAGAAATGGCCATGAAATGGCCATGAAAATGATAAACACAAACACGTGTGCACAAAAATAACCCTGTGTCATCCCCATTTGTGGTCGAACAGGTAATTCTTGATAAACTTCATTTCTGCATATGAGGAGACATTGTGCAAAAATGTTAGAGAGAAATCATGCACATCAATAGGAAGAAGAATTTTAAAAAATGGCCATGTACAGAATTACAATTTATTGTAATTTTACTGTTTATTCAATTGTGTTCTGTGCTTTGCCTAGACTGGAAATATTTCTAAGGTGTATTTAATCCATACTCTTCTGTCCCTCTCTTTTATAATTATCCGGTAAAAAACAATTGAAATATAAAGACAAAAATTCCAATTTAAATTTTTATGATCGACACCATGATCTTGTTGATCTGTATGGGATATCCGTATTAAAGATGTGCACAGACCTTCCCCTTTGACAGTTTGATTTGTTACTTGTACGTTTACCGAATTTGACTTCTACTGGACGTGACATGTTCAACACGGCGCGTGTTTTATAAGAAACAGGAGATTTGGGGATCATACATAATCTTAGATTTGAAGCTGTTGTCTTGGAAAGGAAGACTAGCAGTCTAAATTCCATGACCCCGAGGCCTGGTCTCAACCTTAGTTTTTGTTTGGGTACAAGTGTTGTACATATATTTGTGTCTTCATTTTTCTCTTTTTGTTTAAAAAATTGCTGTCGTTGTAGTGCTGATTTTGCTATGCTTTTTGGACTAATCTCTTTGGTTGCCCACTTACTTCAAAGAAGATAACTTCTTGTTGCTTTGACGATTTTTAAAAAAAGTAAATAGCTGATCTTAAGTAACTGATCTTTTTAATTACAAATCAAACATCAATTTTCCTCTTTTTCTGTTTAAACAATTAGCTTCATTTGAATTTATGTGATATTAAAAACCCAGAGTACCAATGCAAAAACCCAGCTTAGGACAAATAGTCGGTGTCTTTCGAATGTTCAAAGTATCCACTAGTCATCGGGCCATTTCTGGACTTTGAAATTCCTTATTTATGGGTACTATCAACATGTCACCTTGGTGAGGCATTGGTTTAGGCACACAAATCAAAAGCCAAAGAACCGTCTAAAGAACGAGCAATTCAAAGGGAGCTCTGACATTTTCCAATAATTCTAATTATGGTAAATTTCTAATCTTATAGTCGAGACAACGCAAAGTATTGTCTACTGGGAGCCCGAAATTCT
>MJUU01004000.1:97957-123656 GCA_002080025.1 Modiolus philippinarum | reverse complement strand
TTTTTTGTTACATTTAGTTCTAAAACATTTTCCATTATTTGAAATATCCGTTCTAGTTTCTGGTGCCTGTTACGCTGTTTAATCCAATATAAGATGTTTGTTCCAATGCCATTATTATTTGCAAACAGAGTTTCAAAATTAATCATATATTTATATATTCACAGCCACAAACTTTTTATAATCTTGGCAAGCAGCTTATATTCCCTCACGATCATCCTTCACGATCATGAAAAGGTGTAACGTAATCCCTCACGATCTGAAATTGCACTTTTAAGGATTAATCTTTTTTGCTTGTATTTTTGAAATATATTTTGGGATACAATTATGCACACAATATTGTAGTTATGATTACTGTATGAACATACGAATAAATATCAACCAAATCTTTACAATCTTGCAAAAATATGCCTTTGTTTACATTTTGTAGTCCTTGAAAATGTTGATGACGATGATGCCTTTTGTAAATGTGCAAAAACTGTAGACTTTTAAACTTTTATTTCGATACACTTCTATTAACTAAATTAAACCATTTTGACAGACATAAATATTTAAGGGAATAAATGCCCTAATAAATAATTATTTTGAAATGAAATGTGACCTTGTAAGATTTCTCTCGATAAACATCCCTCACGATGGTGTCACCAAATCCCTCACGATCTCTTCTCAAAGCTTAACCGCCGTTAAAATCCCTCACGATCATTTTTATCGGCGTAACCGAATTACAGCCTTGATGTAGAACAAAAATACATTTATTAACGAATCGATGTATGTAGCTTTAATAAACTGATAAATAGTTAATAGCCGGATGTAATTATTTATTTTGAGACATAATCATTTTTTTGTATTTTTTTCATTTTTTTTACCTTCTTTTAAGTCAGAGTAATTAATGGAATTAAAGTGCTTCTTAAGAAAAGGGGTGGTTAAAATGCCTTCGCTCTCGAGACCATCCTTTTTCTAATGAAGCACTTTAATTCAATTCATTACTCTGAAACATACTTTAACTTTTTTGTAAGAAGTTTGAACTGTGCTCCTGTTGACTGGTATTATTAACCCCGATGTTATCTGACATAATCATAAATATAGATGGATCCCAATTGTTCCTTTTCTACTCATTATATGGAAAAACCAGAGACTATTGATCTATTCAGGAAATATTTGAAAAATACATTTTTTGTGCTTATGATAACATTAATTTTCACAGTCTAATTCGTCTATATGATTTAATATTTGACGTTGTTGGATCTTCATCAACATCAGCAAATTGCTGAAGTGTAGTTTCCGCTTCCTGTGCAACTCTTTCTACGGTCCATCCAATTCTGTATGTCATCGAGGGAACTTGTTGACGAGCATGCGCGTATCTAGGGTTTAACTGGATTTCATTTTCCAAGAAGTAGGGAAACGAAACTTCTATAAATTCTATAATTCTATTTGTGCAACAAGGACACGGGATGTTGTATGTGTAAAGGTAAATATTGGCAGGCAATCTGTTGGTATCATGCAGGTACTGAATAATCATTGTACTCAATGTATCTAGTAAAGCTACTTCTGTATGAACTGTTTGTGTCTGATCATAGAAAGCTGCATTATAATCATACGGGTTGGTCAGTGGATAATCTGCAGCAGGTAACGTAGGGAATCGGTTGAGTTGTTCGATAGTGACTACGGCAAATTGACGTGTTGTTGTAGTTGGGTTCCAAAATGTGCGTCGAAAATGGGTATATAAGTTTCTGAGATAGTCATTCTGTGGAACACGAATCTGTGGGTAAATTAGTCCTTTTGATTCAGCATGTCTTAAGTTGTGTGTGTAACATGACAGTAAAAGTATGACATATAACAACCTGAAAATATCTACGAAATACATATAATACCAGCACAGTACAATTACACTATTTAAAAATGTTGCATATGTCTGGCTAACAAAAACATACAAAGCTTTGCTTAGTCCTTAGTTTTATAACATTTGTCAACAAGCTTTACGACTTGCCATACCATTTCGGTATAACAGTATTTCGGGCAGGAATCCGTACCGATATTCGACAAAATACCATACAAAGAAGATATTGCTTAGTTTATAAAACTATAAATATGAAATTAACAGCTTGATATACATGAAACAACAGTGTGCTGTTGGCTGTAGCTGTTAATACCAGATTGTATGAATTTACTTGACTAAATAAGACCTTGACTGGCTTAATGGCGATGATGAAAACTGAGAGTAAGGTTGTCTAGTTTGGAAGTTTTGTCTCAATCACGTTATTTTAAGGCTTAAGTAGCCAAATATAGAACTTATTGTAAATTTAGTTTTCGCAGATGACAATTTCGACAACGTATATCTCTTCAGCGCAGATAAGATATGTAATTGGTTCGATACAGTTTGCTTGAGGATTATGGCATGTGATTGTAATTTTCGGCCGTTGTAAATATTATTGTTATCTTTTGTTTGTAATCGGAAAGATGTATAAAAGCTGATAAGATCGAAAAAAGAAGCCAAATTCAGCAAAGGACAGAACCTTACACGATGAAGATACTCTTAGAGTTTAAACAGAATTTTCGAAAACTACTGTATTTTGTTTCTGTAACTCTGCTATTCCTGGCATCCTACTTTACTTTGATATATTAGGTTCATCAATGAAAAACAGCACTTGGCCTAAATACTTTATAATGCAAAAATATGTGGTATTTGATGACAATGTATATATTATTAGTACAGGATCGCCTCACTCCTATTCTATTCATCACAAAAAACCCAGAGACAAAGCGTTTTTAGATTTATCTATTCAAGAAATTATTGGACAAAAACATTTACGTGCGTATGATAACATATAAGACCAGTATGATTATAATGCTGTATACATGCTGAATCAAAAGGGCTTGATAAATCAAAATTGAAGCATAATTATACAATCAGGAATATCAACTGGGTATTCTTTTTTAATTGTTATTAATTTTTTTCAATCTGAAAATGGTTTTAGCAATCGCCAACAGGTTTGAAACAGAGCTAGAATACATTGCAAGTAAAAGCAATAACTAAACAATTTACGCTTATATATGATTAAAACAGTCTTTCGCTGAAAGACTGAAGCAAAATATGAATATCTTCCTCGGACCAATCAGTCAGTTGATGTCTATTAAGATTCAGTATCATTGCACAACTATTACCAACATTGCTCATTCTTAAAGCACAAAAAAATATTCCTATTTGAATAACTTTATTCTTTTTAGAAAAAAATACGTCGACAAGCCACATTACATTTTGTCTGTGTGTATATCAAGTAGAGTTTAAATTGTAGTTTCCTTTTTCATTGTTTCACCAATTTTGAACTGCCTAAAATTATTTTGTCTCATGTGCACCTACTTCACGTATATTTTAGTTGTGATTAAAACATAATTGTATAGCCTTTCTATACCAAACAATATGATTCAATAAGGAGGTAAGTGTTGAGATGTCTCTTAAAATAAAACTTACCGATGCATTTTACACTACTTATGTCCAACCAACAAGCAATATCTGCAAATAATAGAATATATTAAAAAGGTTATTTGAAACATGATAAGCAATGTCATCTCAGACAACAAATTCGATTATTTCTTCTCAATCGCAGCTTCGACAATTGCCTAGAAATAGATTTTCGTTGAAATCGGACAAAATTGCAATTTTTACAACCTTTTGAAGCTGTCCTATAAATGGCGACCGTTTTAAAATTTTAATTTGCTTCCATTCAACTTGCTGAACATTTATGCAAAACATGAACAAATTCTTATGGGTAAATCCGTATTACATGCTGTATCAACACGAGACGTCAATATCATCCCGAAGGCTTGCCTGAGGGATGATATTGGTCGAGGGTTGATACAGCATGTAATACGGATTTACCCATGTCATATACTGTTTATCATATATTTGAAAAAGAACAAAGGTCTTAGTAGTTTTCTAATTAAAATAACATGTGACCTTTGATACAGATTTTTTAGGTGCGTAATAAAGGGTAGCAGCCGTGACTGATATCGATATCATTACGGGATGAAGATACAGGACGAAACATGACGTCTGTATTACACATACAGGATTCTTGTATTTATAACTAAAAATATGATAAAAGGTAAAAGTATATGTACATATTATGTCAAACCAGAGACATATAATATGTCTCTGGTCAAACATAAAAATTTAATTGAAAATTAAAGACAGAGGTGTGGATGGGCCTAGATTATCGACATTGCTGTTTTCATAGGGCCGTGAAAAACAAAGAAAATGGCTATATATGAAGTGTTACGTCGCAGGTGAAAAAACAGGTAAAATAAATTTTACGTTTCCCGTATAGAGCAAAGTCAAAAGTGGGATAAATTAACAAATGAGAAAAATGGGTAGGGACAGGAGATTAAGCCTTCTATACCGGACCAAAATTAATGATTAAAAATATAAATTATATATAAATTTTACAAATTAATATAATTAAGAATTATATATAATTTAAAATACCAGTCCAAGGATTTTACACTAAACACTAGTTTTTATATTGATACCTGTTGGGTTTTGGGATCCCAGAGTGAATATAATTTGTTTTCTAACTGTTGTCGGTAACTGTCAACCTGAGTAAGGACTGCTCATGTCTTCCATGGAATGTTGGCGAAACCTGAAATGGTTACCGACGGGTGTGTCTTTGTGAGCTTTTTCGGATCGAAGATGCTCAGCAAAGCGATCACCCAGTCTGCGGCAAGTCACACCAATATATATTTTGTGACACCGTCTACATACTATGACATATACTTAGTATCACTTTCTTGGTTATACATGTATAACCAGAACTGATTTTGTAAGAACCATTAGGACCCTTGATGAATTCCGTTTCCATTGTGAAGGGACACGTTTCAACCACAACGTCGCGTTTCCATGTAGACTTGTTGTTCCTAGTGTGGATGGTCTTGATTTTGCTGGACACTAAGTGGTCTCTCAAACTTTTTCCTTTGCGATAGGCTTTAATTGGCTTTTTCCTCTTTCCCTTTTCATTTACGATAGGCTGGTAGATGGAAATATTTCAGCCATCAGTGGATCTTCCTGAATATTTTTTTTTATGAAATTCTATACTAATATTTTCTGTATAGCGACATTTTGAGGGTGGCAAGTTAGATCTAAAAGTACTCTTTCGCTGTTTTCCATTTTCTTTTTGGTCATTGCCCATCTGCGAGAAATTGTAGTAACCGAGTCAACAGCCCTGGAAATCACTCCCACTGGATATCCTTTCCTAATAAAGAATTCAGACATCAGAGCACACTGTGATTTGGAGTCCTTGTCATTAATGCAAATACGCCTGAACCGCATAAATGGGGGCATTAACAAAATTACCGAACAGAGTGGTCAAGAGCATGATAAAAGCATTAAATTTTCTTCTTAATATTTTTGTTCGTTTCGGTGATACAGTCTATCGGCGAAAAATAGGCATTCTTATGGGTACCAACTGTGCACCTCACATAGCAGATTTTTTTCTTTATTGCTACGAGTCACAATTCATGGCAAAAATTGAAAAAGACCCTTCTAAACAGCATTTAGTGGATAAATTTAACAATACATATAGATATTTGGACGATATTTTGGCTTTAAATAATCCTGAATTTTCTAAATTTACAGATGAAACTTATCCTCCAGAACTTGCTTTAAATAAATCCAATAGCAGCAGTGATCATACTCCTTTTCTTGATCTCGATATATCAATAAATCAAAGAAAGTTAAACACTAAAGTTTATGATAAAAGGGATGATTTCTCCTCCCCTATAGTCAATTTTCCCCATCTCAACGGCGATGTTCCGTTAGCCCCTTCTTACGGGGTCTACATTTCACAACTTGTACGATATGCACGAGTATGTAGTGATATTTCTGACTTCAACGACCGAAAACTGAAAAACTTCTGCATCAAGGGTTCATAAATTGATAAAAACATTCTCTAAATTTTATTATAGACACATTGACTTATTAAGAAAATTTGGTTCTACATGCAGGGTTCCTATACAGCAGGGCATTTCACATCCAAACAGTTGGAGTTTACATATGTGTTATTGTCTCATGTTCATTTACTCCATATCCTTTCGTAAAATATTTAATACAGGAGTTTGTCTTTTATTGCAGTGTGGAGTTGGTAAAACAATTCTCCGTGGTAGAGATGTATGCTCTTTATTTTTCTTAGATATGGTGTACTCGTACATGAGATAATATCTCATGTATACACTTTGTTCAATTACTATTATCTAAATTTATGTAAATTCTTAAACCTTAGGATTAACTCCCTCCATCGTAGTTTTGTCCTTAGATATATTTGATATTACTAATCATTCGGATTTCGTTTGGTTTTATGCATTTTAATATTTTTGAAATTATGGATTTCCCTTGTTTAGGTTCTAGTGCTGCTGTTGAGGAATTAATTTCCGAAACGGCCATACAGTTCATTAAAATTATTGCAGTTGGAGTTTACATATGTGTTATGGTCCCATGTTCATTTACTCCATATCTTTTCGTAAAATATTCTATGGAAATGTCATTTATAAAGCGAATAAATTCAAAAATTGTCCTTCCAAACTTATAAATCCGTTGAACAAACTGATTCATAAAGGATGTAAATACAGCATTGTTGGTAAATCTTTATTTCTGGTTTTTGTTGGCAAAAATATTGATCATATCCTAAATGCTTTACACCATATTTAAATCTAAACAATTTTTCATATTGGCAGTATTTGACATTGCACTATACCATGTTCTTCTTTCATAATTGATGATGTTGTTATACGAAATCTATTTAGAAGTATTTCAATTGAAGTTTCATATGTAAGAAGGCTTGATATCAAAGTCAACGGAAATTATGTCCTTCGCTAGCTGTCAGTAACTGCGAGCATTTATCCGGACAGTACCCGTGTGCATCGTCTTCATGTTTTATGTACTTCATTGTAAGGGTACTTGTCTTGATAAGTTCGACTTTTTTCTAGCTAGATTTTTACTGTGAGTCTTTTAGTGTATTTATTTTTAGCCATTCGCCACACATAGGGCGAGGGTTGGGATCCAAGAAAACGAGTTTAACCCAACCGCATTTTTGCGCCTGTCCCAAGTCAGGAATATATTGGTCATTGGCTTGTCCTTGTCTTCTTATAAAATTTTAGTTTCTTGATATTTGGGTTATTGGATGTGGTTTGTCCCCATTGATTTATTCACTTTTTTCTCACATTTTTGGGACCATTTAGGGCTTGCTATATGTTGTGAGGTTCCTCACTATGTTGAAGACCGTACGGTGACCCCTAGAAGCTTTGTTTTGGGTCGTTTTAACCTGGATATGGGATGTTGTCTCCTTGACATTTAAACCATTTCCTTTCTTTTTCATAGCTCTCGCGTAAAGTATCAGCTGTGAAACATACACTCCGTAAGCAGGAGAAGCTGGATACTGTGATACATGCCTTAGTATGGAGACGCTGTCACAAAATAGATGTTGGTGAGACTTGCCACAGACTGGGTGATCGCTTTGCTGAGCATCTTCGATCCGTAACAGCTCACAAAGACACACCCGTCGGTAACCATTTCAGGTTTCGCCAACATTCCATGGAAGACATGAGTGTGACAGTCGTTACTCAGGTTAACAGTTACAACAAATTATATTCACTCTGGGAACCCAAAAGGTATCAATATAGAAACTAGTGTTTATTGTACAATCCTTGGACTGGCATTTTAAATTATATACACTTGTAATTCTTAATTACATAAATTTGTTATATTTATATATAAAAAGTATTTTTAATCATTAATTTTGGTCCCTTATAGAAAATTTACGAAAGGAGATGGAGTAAATAAACATGAGACCATAACACATGTTCACTCCAACTGGAATAATTTTTAGGAGCTGTATAGCCATTTCGGAAATTAAGTCCTCGTTAGCAGCAATAGAACCCAAACATGGGAAATCCACAATTTCAAAAAATGTATAAAACAAAACGAAATTCGAATAATCAGTAAAATCAAACAGAGCTAAGGACAAAACTACGATGGAGGGAGTTGAACCTTAGGTTTTAGAATTTACATAAATTTAGAAAAAAAGTTATAAACGAGGTGCACACATGAGACATAATCTCATGTACAAATACACCATATCTAAGAAAAATAAAGAGCATACATCTCAATCACGGGAAATTGTTTTACCAACTCCACACTGCATTAAAAGAAAAACTCCTGTATTGAAAATTTTACGAAAGGATATGGAGTAAATGAACATGAGACCATGACACATATGTTCACTCCAACTGGAATAATTTTTACGAGCTGTTTGGCCATTTCGGAAATTAATTCCTCATCAGCAGCACTAGAACCTAAAAAATTTATAAACGAGGTGCACATATGAGATATAATCTCATGTACAAATACACCATATCTAAGAGGAGAAGGCTTAATTTCCCGTCCCTATCCAGTTATCACATTTGCTAAGTCATCACATTATGGTCTTTCACCTTTGACGCAAAACTTCACATCTAGCCATTTCTTTGTTTCGCACGGCCCTTTGAAGACAGCAATATCGATGATAAAGGCCCATCTCCACCCCTATCTTTTATTTTTTAATTATATTTTTACGTTTGACATAAATAGCTAAATACTCATGTCGCCTCAGTGCAGATTAAATATAAACGTTTGGAAGACCATAAACTCAAAGATGTTTAAAACTGATAGCAAACTAGTATTTTTTCAATCAGAGCCCAACTTCCACTATAATAAGCAAAAAAAAAAAAAAAAACCGGAAAATCAGACAAATTTGTCAGAGAAGTCAGAATTTTATAGAAATCATAGTTCAGTGTGTGTGCATCAATTTCATGATTCAAATCAAGTTGCAAGACCCTTTTCTTCCATTTAATAGACAAGAACAGTATTTTGCACAGTGTGCATTTTTAAGTTTGCATTTACATATACAGAATACATACCGTGTACATTTACACATGTGCAAATATACATTTACACTTGCCCCCGACCTCATGTAAATTTACTCCCATTGTTAAGTTTACACACGTATGCATACCTATAATACACATGTATGTAAAACTGTGCATGTAAATGGGGCTTTAGTTTTCAACAAAATTTACAAAAATTAAGATATTGTAAGGTTCCAAAAATGATCGGATTTCGGGTCAGCACCGAAGTACTGACTACTGCGCTGGTGAATACCCTCGGGGACTAACAGTCCATCAGCATCGGCATCGACCCAGTGGTAACAAATAAGTAAATACCGAAGTCACTGTGAATTTACTTTCTGCATATGCAATGTACATATACTTTTACCATTTATCACAAGTAGTGAATCGGGTCACCCTAGGGCATTTTTAATTCCATGGAGCTAATGTTAAAATCCCTAAATTACCCCTGATTATGCAAATGAGCTAATTAACCACGCCAATTTTCCTTGTTTGGTCATAAACCCTACTTCCAAGCGTCAAGAACGTAGAGCACCGTGAGCGTAGCGAAATGGTGTGAGAGTGGTGTGACGGTTGGGGTGGGGCAACCGGGTTCATTATTCTAACCCAAAACCTCTTTCCATTGTTTTATTCTATTTTGATGCCTCCTTTTGTGCTGTTTGATTCTTGCGTATTGGGGTTTGTACTATATCCAGACTTTTATGTTGGTATCGATTTGTCTTCTGTTATCTCTAACCTTTTTTTCTGGTTTCCCATCCCGATCTCGGTTAACTCCCTTTGCCTTTTATACTCTTGAGCCCATGTTTTGTTTTGTCCTTACGTCACCCCTACTATTATGTCTTTTTTTATTGTTATCCATTTTTATTGTTTTGTATAATTATTGATTTGTGGTGCATTTCCTTTTATTGTTTCCTGTATCTATATACTTTTCATTCAATTAGGCAATAAATAATACACTAATTTACATATATACATATTTTATTTTCCCCGTCATAAAGCAAGCATGGATCGGAGAGCCATCCACATGATGCCTTTACAATTTAAAATCCATACGGCCTCGTGCTATAATCATCCATGGCCACTCTTTTGTCAAATACGATTCTATAGTCTTTATCTTGATATACGGACAGTAGTTTCATATTATCTCGTATGATCCGGAAATTATCGCTCATAATCTTCACATCGTTTCTGTTGTTTATCACCATGTCTTTAATTGTACCGAAGTTGATGATCAGGGAGTTCTTGTAGTTCAGTGTTATCCCCTTCACCTTACATGCAGTTTCTGTTCCATCGCTGCCCGGTACTGCTAATCTGTAGGCATAGTTCTCGGTCCACCAGTAACGAACTCTGAAATTCTATTTCTAACTATCTCATCTGTTAGTTCTCCTAATTAGTCTCCTAATTGTGGTTTCCAATCAGTATGCTGAGAAGTAAATACAATGGAATCTGTATCTGCGTAGATTGCGCGGTTATCCAGGTTCTCCAAATAACTATACAGCTTTAATCTTGCTTGTGCAGTCGTGTAGGCAGCAATGACCACGTTGGTCCGTCCGGATTCCTCAACAAATTCTTCTTTGTAACGATATCTTCCTCCAATCAACACTTACGAGATTAACACCGATAAGACTGATTTGATCACTAGTTAACAAATCGACATAGTCCCTTGGTTCGGAGTAGTATTTTATTTGTAGCATTTTGGATCTTTGACCAAATTTTCCCCAGAAGCTGTTTAACATCAATTTGGCTAAAGCTCGTAACCCTGGGTTCTTCTTTATTTTATCGTAGTCTAATAAAATTCCTTCTCTGTCGTAGTAATCTCTGATATAGTTATGTTTGTCTTCTTCAGTTTGACACCATTCTGGCCATCCACTGGCTTCCTGTTTCATTTTCAGGAAAGTGTTGACGTATTCGGTAAAGAGTCCTCCTGTCTTAGTCGTTTGATTGTATTTTTCCGTGTCAAAGTGCCAGACTTCACAGATTCTATCTGATATCCTTTTTCCAACGCGTTCTTTAGTTCATCGGTGACTCATGTTCCGGGCAAAGCCCCTTTCCTCGTCTATATGTTGACACGGCGTCTGTTGACTGGATTCGGCACATGTTCTACATAACGTAAACAATAGTTTGTTGTTTATTTTTGCAGGGAGTACTGGGATGTAGAGTCCTCTCGGCGGAAGTACTTTGCATTTGATGAGTCCTTCGTATTGCTGTGTATCTTTGAAATTCTCCGTGATGATGGTTGGGTGTCCCACGGGTATCTTTCCGGTCTTGTTGATGTAGGGGTACAGTGAAGTAACGTCGTAGTAATCAATGTTTTCACCTTCAGAAGCTTCTTTGTACATTGTGAATGCTTCTGTGCGTCCTCCGTAAAAGACATCTCTGGGTTCCAATGGGTAAACATATTCCAGGGAGTTTACGAAACTTTGTATGCGAGGATCACTCAGTATTTTTCTATCGAAATCGCACTCCCATACAGTGATGTAGGTATAGCCTTGGTCTTCTAGGTATTTTTTCTTATCCAGTGTACGTTGGTGTAATTCACACATGGTCATAATGTTTACTGGATTGACTGTGGAGGCACTATAACAACGTAAACACCCGTGCCAGAAGCAACCATTGTATTCAAAGACTTTATTGTCGTGGTATCCATCGACCTTGTATGCACCAATTTCCTTCTCACCGCATTTACGAGCGTGCTGTATCCGAATACCGTGCACTTCAGATAGATGTTGTAGCCATTTCATTGCTTTAATGGAGTGTTTCTCTTGAGGTCGGTAGCCGAGGGCGGGTATGATGCCTATTGTCTCCAGTTTTAAAAACAAAGTGCGAAACACCATCTACAAGCCGATGCTATCGTAATGCATTGTTGGAATGGATCGATTCCTCCGTGTCCGTCGGTGGATGTCATCTCCATGAATAATTCTCGGAACTTGAGACAGGCTTTTCTCAGTATGTCCACATCGGAACGGCAATAACTCAACAGTTCTTGGTGCAAGTCGAACGTAAAACTCCAGTGTGCGTTGTACCATTCGAAGAAGGCGCTTCTCTCCTCGCGCTTCATTCTTTCTGATTGGTAATACTTGACATCTGGTAGGCGGTTGAGTATCACGGATTTATTTTCTTTAGTGTTGAATAGGTGAGGAAAGTATCCCTTCTTGAGCTCATTCAAGCCAAACATTTTTGGTAGTTTGGATAATGCCATCGGTAAAAAAATTCATTGAGTCAACCATTCTGATGTTGCAGTCAGGTACGGTGACTGCCATATTCTTCGTTCCATTCGGAATCACATCTGGTAATATTCCTTCTGTATACAAGTAGTTTAAGATAGGATAACTGTCGTATCCTTTAAAGTTGTGGCACATAACGGTAGCTCCGTTGTTTTTTCCAGAGAATAGCCATTTACAAAACTGTTCGGTGGTTTCAGGTCCTGTAAATACTAGTTCGTTTTTTCCACATTCTGCACAGGACGTGCGTTCATCGATTCTGTTATTCTTACACTTCAAACAGACTTTGTGTACCACACACAGATTCGGCTGGTGTTCGAAGGAGCCTTATTTGAAATGTTTACAGTTTGAACATTTACCGGTTTCTTCTGGATTGTATCCTTGATCACACTGGACAAGGTCGTCCTGGGTACATTCGAAATCAAAGAAAATATAAGTTTCTTTTGTCCATCTTTGGTATTAGCGGGTAGCATGTAGCACTGGTGCCCTGATGGGTAAAAATCTTTACAGGTCTGACAATATACGTTTCCACATGTGTGATCTCCATATCGTTTGTTCACGGTTTGTCCACAGGTTATGCATTTGTAGTAGGTAGTGCACGTTGAGTTTCCAGACGGCGTCTTCTTTTTGTGCAGGTCGAAGCACGCAGAGCCTTTAAAATACCGTCTACAATCTGTGTACAAAGTATCCACTCGTCATCTTCGCTTTCGATGTGAATCTTACGACAATAATGGCATACGTTATTGCAAACGTGATCTTCTTTAGTATTGTATCCTTTGTCGCATTTTCTACAGTAATAGACACGTGACAAAAAGGCAGGCATGCTAGTAATGACATCATAAAGGTTCTCGTGGTAAAAAGGTAGATCTTCTTCTCGACTTCGGGTCCTTTGTATATAACAGTATGGAAATGCTCTTTGGATACGACGTGAATTTGATACTCTGGTAGAACTGCTTGGAATCGTTTGATCTCTTCGATGCTACATTTTTGTAAAGGTACCCCTGCTTTAGCATGTAACTCTACTGCCATTTCTTCCTGAATGCGACGACCCTTTCTGATATTGTCCCATTTTTCGTGTCCGTCAATTTTAGCCTTTGCTGTAATGATGGCTCTAGCACAACATAGGTCGTCTTTGTTTTTGATTTGGATAATAGATGTTTTACTAGACAGGAATCTTTTAATGTCAATGTAGTCCGTCTTCTTTCGTCCGCTACCCGTTGGCATGTTTACGTGGGTGACTTCCATTTCTACGCCCTCTGTAAAGGTCAGTTCCTCATTTGATTGCACAACACGTTCCACCTCGTCCAATAATAAATTACTGGACAGTTGGTCCACCCTCATGAATGGCATCGTGATGGGAAAGTCTAAAGCTGGAGTTTGTAATGTTATCTGAACTAAGTCCTCTGGCTTTGTAAATGCGGTCACTTTCTTCAAGATAGCGTCGAAAAGCTCGTGCAGCGTTTGTAATACTTGTTGAAGGCTCTGGACGTTGATCTCTTTGAACTGGATTTGGTACTGGGTAGCCGTGGTTTGAAATCTTGGTGCACTTTTTCGACCTTTGATCTTTAACTCGAACATGTGTTCAGGCTTTTGGGGTTTAGTACTAGCTCCTCCGACTTGATGTCTTTCCTGAGTGTGACGCTCTAAAGCAGATTGTCGGCAGAACGTGGCATTGCATTCCATACATTGGTATATGGGCTTTTCGTGGTTTTTCAGATGTGCTTCTAAGTTAGCTTTCCTCGTAAATCGCTTAGGGCAAATGCTACAGGCAAAAGTCATATGGTCTCTAAACATTCTGTAGTGGCTCAACAATTCTCTTCTGCTGTCAAAGGACTGGTGACAATATCCACAGGAATACATCTGCAAAAGGTAATACACATTTTAATTATGTATTATTGATTATTATTTAATTCTGTATTATTTATGACTTTTTTAGTCTCATTTCATAACTTAATCGGTCAATTAAACTTTAATTTCAAATTTTCTATTAACTTATATTTATATTTAATCAATTATATTAAGTTCACTTACCTTTGTTCCGTTTATTTCCGCTAGGTCTGTTCAATTCGGCTGTTTGTTGCAGAATGACAAAGTTGCTCGATACGTCTGATTTTATACAGGAAGACGCGTTGTAACGACGGTTCTTATTGGTCGGTTATTTTTGTTTCGGGCTTTGTGATTGGTCGATTATTCTGTGTTCTGATTGGCTGGATTTATCACAAAGTCGGCGTCTGATTGGTTGAATTTGCTGTAATTTGATTGGTCGGTTCATTTCTCTATTGTACGTTACTTTTAATAGATCGAATATTCCAGAAGATGATGCAATCGATCGATGGTGTTAATTTCAAGATGTACGGATCGATGATTCTTTTGAATCATACTGACGCGATATAATAGGAGTGTTTTAATTACTTTATGCTTCGCATATTTTATGAATTGAATTAATAGGATTTTATTATGTATTAGATGTATTGTTCATAAATTTTCAACAACATCCAATACAATTGACGCATTTGTCGCTCATTTTACTTTCATTTCCCACAATTTACCTTTTTTCTTTTATTTTTGAACTCCTATAACCTGTATATGGACTCCTCCTCTGACTGCTTAACTCCTGTATCCTCTCTATGGACTCCTCCTCTGATTGCTAAACTCCTGTATCCTCTCTATGGACTCCTCCTCTGACTCTTTAAGTCCTATTTCCTCTCAAATGCTAGGTTTTTCTCATAAATATTCATTTTCAGCTCCCAAATATTCATATTTGACTTCCATTTTTTCCAAGATTCTTAATTCATTGCAATAACAACTCAATATGTTTTATTAAAAATAACACTTCTACATGATTTGTTGATAATTTAACATGTTTTGTTTGTTCTGTTTTGCTAATTTGTACATATTTTTTTCAAAATTTGTTTATTTTGTTTTGCAATTTTTCAAATTTAACACACACGTTTTGTTTATTTAAATATGTTTTATGACTATTGTAAGTTTTATTTCACATGTTTTGCACATTTTGTACGTATTTTTTAATTTAACTTTCATTATTATTCAACTTTTATCACATCTGTTTTCTTATTTTTGAGTTTTCGTGATGACATGTTGCTCGTGTTTAACGTTTTTGTAAATTTTTTTGTTTCAGCTAAGGTTTTTGTAATATTTCTTTTAAAGATCTAGTTAAATGTGATGTAAATTTTGTTCTACTTTGTGTGTTTGCATTGATTTTTCTGGTTGTATTGTTAAATCTTGTGAATTTTTTTCTTTTATTTTTTGGTTTTACGTTAAATTTTCACATTTTCCTGATATTTTTTGTGCGTTTTTCTTGACATTTTCAGTTTCGCGCGGTGGATAAGCGGCCTTTGCTGCTGCTGCTTGGTGGTGTGAGAATATTGTTGTTGTTGTTGCTGCTGCTGCTGCTACTGCTGCTGGGTAGTGTGGGAATATTGCTGCTGCTGCTGCTGCTGCTCAAGGGTCTTAATATATTGCTGCTGCTGCTGCTGCTCGCCAGTTAGGGATATTGTTACTGTTGGTGGGTTTGGGAATTGTTACTTTTCCTAAAGTAGTGGAAAGGAAGGGTTTAATCACATTAGTGATATGAATCGAGGGCAAATAAAAATAACAAAGTTATTGTCAATTTCATAGTTTATTTTTTTCCGTCATGAGACAGGCACGGGTCAAAGATCCACGTGCAGTCTTTACATTATATCTGGAGTTGAAGTCCATTCAACCGGATGTTGATTTCTTCTGCATCTTCTTGGTTCGGGATTTGGGTTGTTTCAATGGAGCTGTTCGTTGGTTCGTTGGGTTCTATCTTCAATGTGATGGTAAAACCATTCATGTTCTTAGGTTGGACTGAAGCGTGTTCTCTGCTTTGATGCTTGGTACGTTGGTGACGTAATAATACATCCTTTCCACTGCATATTTGTCCACATTCTTCACAACGAAACTTTGGGCTTGATTTTATGTGTATTCATGTGTTGTTGGAGATTATCTCGGCGACTAAAGGTTTGGTGGCATATCCCGCAATTTCGTCTCAGTGGTTGACTTCTCTCAGTCATACAATAAGGGGCAGTTCTGGACATTTTATTGAGTCCTGCTGTTTTCATTTGTCTCAGTTGTTGACTTCTCTCAGTCATACAATAAGGCACAGTTCTGGACATCTTGTAGAGTCTTGCTGTTTTAATTGAATGCATCTGTTCAGTTTCTGAATCTTCGTTATCTATCACTCTGTAGGTAAAGTCTTTTCACGTCTGGTCAGTTCGAAGGTTAGAAGCAGAATGGGAACTTCAGTGTTTTTCTCAATTTCCCGATTTATCGTTCGTTTCCCGTACAATGTATATATCAATCCGGGGTAACTTTAAGCTCCTACAGCGATTGGTGAAGGTTTCAAGTCTCTATCTTTTACCGTTTTGAAGATAGGGGTAACCAAAAATTCTGGAATGGCCAAAATGTCAATTTTTCGTAAGTCGAGTACTATATCGATGTTATATATGTTTTCAGGGCAACTTTGACCATCTAAATTGAATGGTGGTATTTGTGAGGTCGTATTTCTAATAGTAGGGGTGTAACTGTGGCTTCAAATTTGTGACAAGGGGGGGTGTCATTTGGTGAATTTTACCTTAAACACTTATATAGTTGTGTGATATATGTTTTCTTGGTATCTTTGTCATTCTAAATCCAATGAATACATTTGTAAATCTCTATCTCTTATGGTATGGCTGTTAAGGGGTCCCCCAATTTTTACAGGGGCCAATCAATCAATCAATCAAACCGCCCATAAAACAAGCCACAACGACTGAAGTTCCCATTCTGCTTCTAACCTTCGAACTGACCAGACGTGAAAAGACTTTACCTACAGAGTGATACATAACGAAGATTCAGAAACTGAACAGATGCATTCAATGAAAACAGCAAGACTCTACAAGATGTCCAGAACTGTGCCTTATTGTATGACTAAGAGAAGTCAACCACTGAGACAAATGAAAACAGCAGGACTCAATAAAATGTCCAGACCTGCCCCTTATTGTATAATTGAGAGAAGTCAACCACTGAGACGAAATTGCGGGATATGCCACCAAACCTTTAGTCGCCGAGATAATCTCCAACGACACATAAATACACATAAAATCAAGCCCAACAAGTTTCGTTGTGAAGAATGTGGACAAATATGCAGTAGAAAGGATGTGTTATTACGTCACCAACGTACCAAGCATTAAAGCAGAGAAGACGCTTCAGTCCAACCTAAGAACATGAATGGTTTTACCATCACATTGAAGATAGAACCCAACGAACCAACGAACAGCTCCATTGAAACAACCCAAATCCCGAACCAAGAAGATGCAGAAGAAATCAACATCCGGTTGAATGGACTTCAACTCCAGATATAATGTAAAGACTGCACGTGGATCTTTGACCCGTGCCTGTCTCATGACGGAAAAAAATAAACTATGAAATTGACAATAACTTTGTTATTTTTATTTGCCCTCGATTCATATCACTAATGTGATTAAACCCTTCCCTTCCACTACTTTAGGAAAAGTAACAATTCCCAAACCCACCAACAGTAACAATATCCTAACCTGGCGAGCAGTAGCAGCAACAGCAATATATTAAGACCCTTGAGCAGCAGCAGCAATATTCCCACACTACCCAGCAGCAGTAGCAGCAGCAGCAACAACAACAACAACAATATTCTCACACCACCAAGCAGCAGCAGCAAAGGCCGCTTATCCACCGCGCGAAACTGAAAATGTCAAGAAAAACGCACAAAAATATCAGGAAAATGTGAAAATTGAACGTAAAACCAAAAAATAAAAGAAAAAAATTTACAAGAATTAACCATACAACCAGAAAAATCAATGCAAAAACACAAAGTAGAACAAAATTTACATCATATCTAACTAGAACTTTAAAAGAACTATTACAAAAACCTTAGCTGAAACAAAATTTTTTACAAAAACGTTCAACACGAACAATATGTCATCACGAAAACTCAAAAATAAGAAAACAGATGTGATAAAAGTTGAATAATAATGAAAGTTAAATTAAAAAATACGTACAAAATGTGCAAAACATGTGAAATAAAACTTACAATAGTCATAAAACATATTTAAATAAACAAAACGTGTGTGTTAAATTTGAAAAATTGCAAATCAAAATAAACAAATCTTGAAAAAAATATGTACAAATTAGCAAAACAGAACAAACAAAACATGTTAAAGTATCAACAAATCATGTAGAAGTGTTATTTTTAATAAAACATATTGAGTTGTTATTACAATGAATTAAGAATCTTGGAAAAAATGGAAGTCAAATATGAATATTTGGGAGCTGAAAAAATGAATATCTATAAGAAAAACCTAGCATTTGAGAGGAAATAGGACTTAAAGAGTCAGAGGAGGAGTCCATAGAAAGGATACAGGAGTTAAGCAATCAGAGGAGGAGTCCATAGAGAGGATACAGGAGTTAAGCAGTCAGAGGAGGAGTCAAAATACAGGTTATAGGAGTTCAAAAATAAAAGAAAAAAGGTAAATTGTGGGAAATGAAAGTAAAATGAGCGACAAATGCGTCAATTGTATTGGATAATGTTGAAAATTTATGAACAATACATCTAATACATAATAAAATCCTATTAATTCAATTCATAAAATATGCGAAGAATAAAGTAATTAAAACACTCCTATTATATCGCGTCAGTATGATTCAAAAGAATCATCGATCCGTTCATCTTGAAATTAACACCATCGATCGATTGCACCATCTTCTGGAATATTCGATCTATTAAAAGTAACGTACAATAGAGAAATGAACCGACCAATCAAATTACAGGAAATTCAACCAATCAGACGCCGACTTTGTGATAAATCCAGCCAATCAGAACACAGAATAATCGACCAATCACAAAGCCCGTAACAAAAATAACCGACCAATGAGAACCGTCGTTACAACGGGTCTTCCTGTATAAAATCAGACGTATCGAGCAACTTTGTCATTCTGCAACTAACAGCCGAATTGAACAGACCTAGCGGAAATAAACAGAACAAAGGTAAGTGAACTTAATATAATTAATTGAATAAAAATAATAAGTTAATAGAAATTTTGAAATTAAAGTTTAATTGACCGATTAAGTTATGAAATGAGACTAAATAAGTAATCAATAATACAGAATTAAATAATAATCAATAATACATAATTAAAATGTGTATTACCTTTTGCAGATGTATTCCTGTGGATATTGTCACCAGTCCTTTGACAGCAGAAGAGAATTGTTGAGCCACTACAGAATGTTTAGAGACCATATGACTTTTGCCTGTAGCATTTGCCCTAAGCGATTTACGAGGAAAGCTAACTTAGAAGCACATCTGAAAAACCACGAAAAGCCCAGATAGCAATGTATGGAATGCCATGCCACGTTCTGCCGACCATCTGCTTTAGAGCGTCACACTCAGGAAAGACATCAAGTCGGAGGAGCTAGTACTAAACCCCAAAAGCCTGAAGACATGTTCGAGTTAAAGATCAAAGGTCGAAAAAGTGCACCAAGATTTCAAACCACGGCTACCTAATACCAAATCCAGTTCAAAGAGATCAACGTCCAGAGCCTTCAACAAGTATTACAAACGCTGTACGAGCTTTTCGACGCTATCTTGAAGAAAGTGACCGCATTTACAAAGCCAGAGGACTTAGTTCAGATAACATTACAAACTCCAGCTTTAGACTTTCCCATCACGATGTCGTTCATGAGGGTGGACCAACTGTCCAGTAATTTATTATTGGACGAGGTGGAACGTTTTTTGCAATCAAATGAGGAACTGACCTTAACAGAGGGCGTAGAAATGGAAGTCACCCACGTAAACATGCCAACGGGTAGCGGACGAAAGAAGACGGACTACATTGACATTGAAAGATTCCTGTCTAGTAAAACATCTATTATCCAAATCAAAAACAAAGACGACCTATGTTGTGCTAGAGCCATCATTACAGCAAAGGCTAAAATTGACGGACACGAAAAATGGGACAATATCAGAAAGGGTCGTCGCATTCAGGAAGAAATGGCAGTAGAGTTACATGCTTAAGCAGGGGTACCTTTACAAAAATGTAGCATCGAAGAGATCAAACGATTCCAAGCAATTCTACCAGAGTATCAAATTCACGTCGTATCCAAAGAGCATTTCCATACTGTTATATACAAAGGACCCGAAGTCGAGAAGAAGATCTACCTTTTTTACCACGAGAACCATTATGATGTCATTACTAGCATGCCTGCCTTTTTGTCACGTGTCTATTACATTAGAAATTGCGACAAAGGATACAATACTAAAGAAGATCACGTTTGCAATAACGTATGCCATTATTGTCGCAAGATTCACACCGAGAGCGAAGATGACGAGTGGATACTTTGTACAGATTGTAGACGGTATGTTAAAGGCTCAGCGTGCTTCGACCTGCACAAAAAGAAGACGCCGTCTGGAAACTCAACGTGCACTACCTACTACAAATGCATAACCTGTGGACAAACCGTGAACAAAAGATATGGAGATCACACATGTGGAAACGTATATTGTCAGACCTGTAAAGATTTTTACCCATCAGGGCACCAGTGCTACATGCTACCCGCTAATGCCAAAGATGGACAAAAGAAACAAACTTATATTTTCTTCGATTTCGAATGTACCCAGGACGACCTTGTCCAGTGTAATCAAGGATACAATCCAGAAGAAACCGGTAAATGTTCAAACTGTAAACATTTCAAATAAGGGTCCTTCGAACACCAGCCGAATCTGTGTGTGGTATACAAAGTCTGTTTGAAGTGTAAGAATAACAGAATCGATGAATGCACGTCCTGTGCAGAATGTGGGAAAAACAAACTAGTATTTACAGGACCTGAAACCACCGAGCAGTTTTGTAAATGGCTATTCTCTGGAAAAAACAACGGAGCTACCGTCCTGTGCCACTACTTTAAAGGATACGACAGTTATCCTATCTTAAACTACTTGTATACCGAAGGAATATTACCAGATGTGATTCCGAATGGAACGAAGAATATGGCAGTCACCGTACCTGACTGCAACATCAGAATGATTGACTCAATGAACTTTTTACCTATGGCATTATCCAAACTACCAAAAATGTTTGGTTTGAATGAGCTCAAGAAGGGATACTTTCCTCACCTATTCAACACTAAAGAAAATCAATCCGTGATACTCAACCGCCTAGCTCTGGCGACGAGCTTCATTCTTTCTGATTGGTCAAGTATTACCAGTCAGAAAGAATGAAGCTCGAGGAGAGAAGCGCCTTCTTGGAATGGTACAACGCACACTGGAGTTCCACGTTCGACTTACACCAAGAACTGTTGAGTTATTGCCGTTCCGATGTGGACATACTGAGAAAAGCCTGTCTCAAGTTCCGAGAATTATTCATGGAGATGACATCCACCGACGGACACAGAGGAATCGATCCATTCCAACAATGCATTACGATAGCATCGGCTTGTAACTTGGTGTTTCGCACTTTATTTTTAAAACTGGACACAATAGGCATCATACCCGCCCTCGGCTACCGACCTCAAGAGAAACACTCCATTAAAGCTGTATAGTTATTTGGAGATCCTGGATAACCGCGCAATCTACGCAGATACAGATTCCATTGTATTTACTTCCCAACATACTGATTGGAAACCACAATTAGGAGACTACTTAGTAGAACTAACAGATGAGATAGTTGGAAATAGAATTACAGAGTTCGTTACTGGTGGACCGAAAAACTATGCCTACAGATTAGCAGTACCGGACAACGATGGAACAGAAACTGCATGTAAAGTGAAGGGGATAGCACTGAACTACAAGAACGCCCTGATACGATACGATTAAAGACATGGTGATAAACAACAGAAACGATGTGAAGACTATGAGCGATAATTTCCGGATCATACGAGATAATATGAAACTACTGTCCGTATATCAAAATAAAGACTATAGATCCGTAATCGTATTTGGCAAAAGAGTAGCCATGGACGATTATAGCACGAGGCCGTATTGATTTTAAATTGTAAAGGCATCATGTGGATGGCTCTCCGACCCATGCTTGCTTTATGACGGGGAAAATAAAATATGTATATATGTAAATTAGTGTATTGTTTATTGCCTAATTGAATGAAAAGTATAAAGATACAGGAAACAATAAAAGGAAATGCACCACAAATCAATAATTATACAAAACAACAAAAATAAAAAAAAGATATACTAGTAGGGGTGACGTAAGGACAAAACAAAACATGGGCTCAAGAGTATAAAAAGCAAAGGGAGTTAACCAAGATAGGGATGGGAAACCAGAAAAAGGGTTAGAGATAACAGAAGACAAATCGATACCAACATAAAAGTCTGGATAGAGTACAAACCCCAATACACAAGAATCAAACAGCACAAAAGGAGGCATCAAAATAGAATAAAACAATGGAAAGAGGTTTGGGGTTAGAATACTGAACCCGGTTGCCCCACCCCAACCGTCACACCACTCTCACACCATTTCGCTACGCTCACGGTGCTCTACGTTCTTGACGCTTGGAAGTAGGGTTTATGACCAAACAAGGAAAATGGGCGTGGTTAATTAGCTCATTTGCATAATCAGGGGTAGTTTAGGGATTTTAACATTAGCTCCATGGAATTAAAAATGACCTAGGGTGACCCGATTCACTACTAACACAGTTCGAAAAGAACTTGTTCGTTTATTTATGTTTTCACGAACTGCTTCACAGCACTCTTCGTTTTATCTTAAGATATTTAAAGTGTTTTGTATTTCAGTTATTTGTTATTTTATCTGATGCAAATTGATTTACAGCCTTTCGCAATTGAATGCATATTTTTTTTTCGAAATCCGGTTTTGGTTGAGACAAATACAATTACATCATCACACAGCAAATTGAAATATTTGATACAAGAAAAATAGAATTTACCCTAAAATAATAAAAAAAATGTATTACACATATTTTTATTAATGCAAAACAGAATACTTACCCTTATACAACTATACCTTCACTAATAGTGGAAGTGAGATTTCCCTATTTATATTGATATCACAAGAATTGTTCTGGGTGGTGACTTGGTCCTCAATAGGTGCAATAAATCAGTAACGACTCAAGTGGGGAAAATATTCAGTGTTCAAACAACAGAAATGTACTTTATATCAGTTGAATAAATCTTTTCCAGACATTGATGTACTTTTAAAAATTTTGTGCTTATCCACAAAAGTCAAATATAGAAGCTCTTATGTATTTTTCATGTCAATAATTCAGATTTTGACGGTCTACTGTTTCTTGTTTTTTGTTTTGATATACACAACTTTTGATGAATATTCTGGGCAAGTCTAAAATTCTGTATCAGCATCCAAACACTCCTACGATACTGCATTTCTTCGTAAAGGCTGTTAATATAAAAGATGTTAGGTCGTTCAATCTCACGTATAAATATATAGGTGATGTTCTTTCCATTAATAAAGCATCTTTTGCTAATTAAAGATAGTCAAATACCTAACTTAATGTAAATTTAGTTTCCACATATGACCATTTCGACAACATATATCTCTTTAGTGCAGATCAAATCAATACTTGGAAAGTCGTAAACGAAAAGATGTATAAAAGCTGATACAGAACAAATTACAGTAAAACAGAAAAAGGAAGCCAAAATCAGCTAAGGACAGCGCTTTGCACGTATGAGATACTCCTTAGTTTTAAACAAAATTTCCAAATAGAATCGGTTTTCATGCCAGCACCGAAGTACTGACTGCTTGGTTGGTAAATACCCTTATGGACTAATAGTCCACACAGCATAGGCAAATCCAAATGCTAATAAATAGCTAAATACCGAAGTATTGTTTCTGCCAAAGCCCATTTTGACCACTTATATCTCTTCGGTACAGATCAGATTCGAACATTTTGAAAGCAATGAAGCGGAAGAAATGAATAAAAGCTGATGAAGAACAAATAACCAATGAGCTTAATTCAGCTAGTTGATGCATTCATAGGTTATATGATTCTTAATATATATAATTTACGAGTCCCTAGTTTATAATAAATATGAAAATCACCCCAGCTTGTCAGAGTAGAATTTTGTTTTTAAATGCAATATATTTTGGTTTGCTCTGTGTATTTCTTATCACAGTCTTTGTAAGCTTGAAATAACATCTAATGTATAAATAAATATGTAGATGCCAAAGTTACTGCTTTTTTAGTTTCTGCAGATGGTCATTTTGACAACTTATATCTCTTCAGTGCAGATAAAAAACAAAACACTGAAAGACCATAAATCGAAAGATGCATAAAAACGGATAGAATAGAGATCTATACGGAAAGCCAACTCAGCAAAGGACAGGGCCTAGCACGAGGGAAATATCACTTAATAATATACAATTATGGCCTTTAACCGAGGGTAATATCCATAATTATTTAATCAAGAAAAGGTTATTTTTCCGAGGTCCGGAGGACCGAGAAAAAATAACTTTTTCGAGATTAAATAATTATGGATATTATCCGAAGTCGGTTAAAGGCCATAACTGTATTATTATACTGAACTAACAACTGAAAAAGGGTGTTTAATGATATCAATAGCTAATTCATTTGAAAATGTCTAAATAAACCAAAACGAATGATTTTGATACTCAATCGGGAGTTAGTATTTGCTTCCATCACAGGGACTTTCTCCCGGCCTGAAAAAAAAACACACATTAGTCAACTATCAAGGAAGAGAAACTTGACAGTTATCAAATGTGTTGTTCAGTTTAAACCGGGAGCAGGTTCCTGAGCTTCGATCCCTTGTACGGGCGTCCACAGAAAAAAAAATCGTAATGAGCTTTTTTCCTCAAAACTATACAACTATATCGAACTCCAGGCTTTTTATGTGTAGAGAGAGCATACTGCTGTACAAATGTTTAGTAATTATTGTGGGTTTTTTTTTCAATCTCGACTTAACGCAATGTCCCTGTCAGTGCTGAAGCCGAACCGATAGTCCATTTCCGGGATACGGTAGTTAGTCGGATCTGTGACTTTTTCATCACGTGACAAAAAATAAGGCACTTTCAGTCAAAATGGCGTCTGATAATTTCAGAACTCAATCTGTCGCAGAGTTAAGGGCATTCCTCAGCAAAAGGGGAATCAATGTGTCCTCGTATCGCAAGGCATCACTTGTGAAATTGGCAGAGGCGGCGTCCCTCCTCCAACTTGACCCTGAAGAACAGCCAGAGGAGAAGTATGCGTCAAACAGGTTGAAGCGACGCACTGTTGTCACGAAAGACAACACTACAATAACGTTCCCAGATGTTATGACTGTCACAAAATGGGATAAGAATCTTTCAGAATTGCCAAATGTTGAGATGGGTGATGTAATGGTTTATGTTATGACTACATGTTTGTGGACTAACGATAGGCTAAAATGTTACAAAAAGGACAACAGTTTTAAGCTCTTCCAGGAGGGTCACGTTGACAATGTTGTCATAAGCAAGTTGACCAATAATCATATTTATGTCAAATGTACAACCGTTCCAGAGACCCGACAGAGTGAAAAGCC
>MJUU01004000.1:64847-83209 GCA_002080025.1 Modiolus philippinarum | reverse complement strand
ATAGAATATTGAGGTAACACGGGGGTTGTTGTTGTTGTTAGTATAATTAATCCATCTTTTGGTAGGTGCATCTTTACACTATAGTTTACAGGGGGTATTTTCTTTTGAACTGAACTGTCTCACCTTTCAGTGTTTTTCAGGAATCCATAAAACAGATTTTACAGATGACATTTAGTTGCCAACATTTCAAAATTTAATGGCAATTCAGTTAAGTGGCTGAAAAAGTAGAATGCACAATAAATATCTAAAATGAAGCGACAACTGCTGACAGTATATTTTCTTGTGGTTGAGCTTCGGACTTCTTTATCTCCGGGGATAGAAACGAGTTTTCAGATGTCATAATTGCACTGATTTAACATTGATTCCGTTCCCCGTAAACTATATACTCTCTATTTTGTTATATCAGAAAAGATGAAAAGAACACTTCTTGGCATGAGTAAGCAAACCCTCATTAAATCATGCTTTCTGAATGCTAATTTTCAGCAACTCTTAGGTAGATTTTATGACTAATATCCTGATGGTGTTAATCAAACTCTGGTCCATGCATGCATGCATGCATGTTTTACTTTCAGTTGCATGTTCAGAGGTTAGTGTAAACTTAGAATTTTTAACGGCATGGGTTTCACAACGGTAAAACAAACCAATGTAAGTTACAAAAATGATAATGTTTCAACCATAAAAAAAACATTAAAAATGTTGGCTGCCCATTATCACTATGTCTGTATAATTGCAAGGATTTGTATAATGAGACTAATCCTTAGTAATTGATAAAACCACAATTACTTTACAGTAGGACCTATTGGTCAAATAATGCTTAAACATGATAAAACAACACTTTCCTAAGTAATATGAGGTAGCTAGGTGCAACTTTTCTTTTGGAATGAGAGAACTGGAGCAACAAACATGTACTGAAAGCATATATGAATATAGCAATTTATTTTGTTGTTCCAATCAGTCAATGATTTCAATTGGGATTTAAGAATTCTGAACAATCTTCGAGACTGATAATTCTTTTCGAACTAGTTTTGGGCGTAAATAGAGTCTAAATGACTCGACATCATACTTTCTCTTGAGCAATGCATGTTACACTTTTTAAACCATTAGTCTACAGTAATAAGAGCTTTGCCTTATACTTAATACAAAACTAAATAAAAAAAAACAGTATTCTGATCACAGTTCTTCATTTTTAGGCCATAATATAAACTACAGTATGCTTGTATTTTTGTTGCAAGATGTTGGCAACACTAAAGTGTTTGATTATTCATAATGTTTGTAACAGGGGAAATCCATAGTAATGTTGGCAGTGTTGGTGACGTTGGCGACAGGGGTATTGTTCGAGAGAAATGTTGTCAGCATTTGAAACATGTGACTGTTTGATTGTTCACACGTTTATGTTATGAGGAATCCATTATGAATGTTGGCGGCGTTGGCGACGTTGGCGACAAGGGCTGTGTTCGAGCACAATGTTGGCGACGTTGGCGACACATAACATTTCGGATGTTCGCACTGCTTATAAAACATGTGTGATAAGGAAATCAATAATAATTGTTGGCGGCGTTGGCGACGTTGGCGACAAGGGCCTTGTTCGAGCACAATGTTGGCGACGTTGGCGACATATTACATTTCGGATGTTCGCACTGTTTATAATAAGGAAATCGATAATGAATGTTGGCGGTGTTGGCGACGTTGGCAACAGGGGCCTTGTTCGAGCACAATGTTGGCGACGTTGGCGACATATTACATTTCGGATGTTCGTCTTGCATGTAACAAGGAAATCATTAGTAATGTTGGCGACGTTGGCGAACGTTGGCGACGTTGGCGGGTATTCTCCCAATCCTGGACCATCATGCTATTTTTAGTTTTGTCAGATTCTTAGTTCCTGTTCAACGAAATATGGACTTAAATACGAAATTGGGTGAAACATGAATTTTTTCGTCGCAGTTTGCTCAGCTTCTATAAGAGGGATTGATTTCAAAGTTCGTATGCAGCCTCAATATGATTAGTTGTAAGGAACGTCCTATTTTGAGACTAGTCGGATGTGCACTTCCTGTGTAACGAAATGCGGACTTTGTTATATGAAATGTAGTGAAACATGAATTTTTTGTCACAGCTTTCTCAGCTTTTATAAAAGAATTTGATTTCAAAATTGATGTGCAGCCTCTATATGGTTAGTTGTAAGGAACATCCTATTTTGAGTTGTGTCAGATGTGTACTTCCTGTTTAATGAAATGTGGACTTAGTTAGGAAATTTAGCGAAACATGAATTTTTCGTCGCAGTTTTCTCAGCTTCTATAAGAGAGATTGATTTCAAAATTGGTATGCAGCCTCTATATGGTTAGTTGTTAGGAATGTCTATTTTGAGTCTTGACTGATGTGCATTTCCTGTTTGAAGAAATGTGAACTTTGTTACGAAATGTAGTGAAATATGAATTTTTTCGTCACAGTTTTCTCAGTTTCTATAAAAGGGATTGGTTTCAAAAATTTGTATGCAGCCACTATATGTTTAGTTGTAAGGAACATTTTATTTTGAGTCGTGTCAGATGTGTACTTCCTGTTTAAAGAAATGTGAATTTTGTTACGAAATGTAGTGAAACATGAATTTTTCGTCACAGTTTTCTCAGCTTCTATATAAGAGGGATTGATTTCAAAATTGGTATGCAGCTTCTATATGATTAGTTTTAAGGAACGTCTTAATTCAAGTCCTGTTCGACATGTACTTTTTGTTTTACCAAATGTGGACTAAATATAGTGAAACATGATTTTTCTCAGCTTCTATAAGAGGGATTGATTTCAAAATTGGTATGCATCCTCTATATGATTAGTTGGTTTCTACATTCCATTTATTCTGGAGGATTTCATCATTGTGTCAATACTTGTATTGTGTCCAAAACATGTATTATGTCCACACACACTTAAATTTGCACTTGCTAATGGATTCAGGGTTCAATGATTGGGGGTATCACTGGTTGCCATTCGGCGACAGCTCTTGTTTTTCCCATTATTTCTTGAGAATTTATTATTGTGTCCATACTTGTTTTGTGTCCACACTTGTACTGTGTCCACACCTGTATTGTATCCCCACACACTAAAATTTGCACTTTCCGTATTGATTCAGTGTTCAGTGGGCGGGGGTATAAGTGGCTGCCAGGAGGGGCACTATATGAAGATGTGCATGATGGAATTTAATTATTTTCTGAAACTATGAAGGGGATATTTGACTTGGACATTTCATCGAAGAGTTGTTGGACTTTTCAAAGAAATTCAAAGAGTAGATATTGTAAAATAAAGATGTATGATGGGAACATTTAGTAGTGCATCCGACCAAGAGCATATTTTATCAAATGAATTATGTTATTTAGTCTGATTTCAACAGAATATTTTCATGTGAACCTTTGTGAAAAGTTATTTTTAAAGGATGATATCATATGTTAAATTTGTATTGTGTCCACACGTGTACTGTGTCCACATGAGTTTTGTATTCATTCACACTTATATTTTCACTTACCATATTATATTGATTCAGTGTTCAATGAACCCAGGTGTAAGTGGCTGCCATTGAGCGACTTTTTTTATATGGAAAAAAATAATCTTTGCTTCCTTATGAGTTATTAAGAAAAAGTAGCAAAACGTACAATTTTTTCTCTAGTTTACAGAATATGCTGGGAATATTGGTGATGCTAAAGACCCAGAGGCCAGAGAACAAGAACAAAAAAGGATATTACAGCTGGTTGACAAATTTTGATCGTTTCTCCAATATCTTGTGGTATTTAGAAATAAGTGTTTGTCATTCCCTACATCAACTACATCGAAGTATCTAAGAATGAAAGCTGTGATACTTTACTAACCATGAGGCTTATGTTAGTAATTTCAAAAAGTAATTGTTGTCATTCAAGTAACAATATACTGATGGATAATGTGTAGTTGTCCAGAGTGATAGTAGGTGTGTGTATGAGGTTTTGAGAACTTTTAGACATGTAGAGTTACAGACTGTTGAAAAAGGGCAAGTATCTAAATAAATAATGAAACAGTGTTTCTGTCTTTTTATTACAATACTTTTCACACAAATGTCTTCTACTTTTGTAATAAAAGACAGCCCTTAGAAGAAAAGATTGTGTAAAGCTGTTCTGCGCAAGTAAATGTCCAATACAATGTTGCCATTTGTTTGACATTGCAGTTGTAAGCATGACATATTCCATGAATGATGTAACGATACAAGTGAAAAAGACTGGAAATTGCAAATTTTTCCTTCATATATTTGGATGGGAGAAATACAAAATTTTAAAAATCAATAATATCTTCACTTGTGTGAGAAATTCTACTTCTAATACCCCAATTTAGCGGTGTTCAACTTAGTAAATAACAAAATTTCTCCAACTCTTGGAAGAGTTTCATATTCTAACATCAAGGGCTGTTTCAGAGGCAAGACAACCAATAGAAGACAGTGTCCCCTGAAGCTTTATTTATAAAGTGTCCAATCCGACATTATGATTTGCTCAATGTCACAGTTGTTACCACCATTAACTCCATAATCAATGGATATGGAGTAAATGCACACATGACAAAGTCCCTACAAGCACATCGCAATACCAAGCAATGGAACAATCCTTTAATCAGTTGTTCTTCATCTTGAAGTCACATTGAGGCCTTCAACAACGAGCTATGCTCATACCTCACAGTGAGTTCAAGATGGCCCTAGCACCGGTTTAAGCGGATTTCATTGCTAGATGTCGAGCAACGCTAAATCCATCTTTTTTCATGTATTGGAATTATTTTATGTCATACCGTTAATTGAAAATTCTAGAAGGAATGTTAAGTTTTATGTTCGTTCAGTTTGATCATTGTATTTTAGGGAAGAAATAGGTCAAAATTTAAGATTGGGATATCTTCCACTTGTAGAAATTCAAAGTCTTTAACCCTCGTTTCACTCTTTACATTTTCTACATGAAAGACTTGATACATTCAACCAAGTTTACATCCAAGGTAAAAACTCAGTTACTGTAAATGGTCTTGCATGTGCATATGTCCTGGATTTACATGCATCTCAGAAGGTACATCAGCATACAGGCCAAATTGGGTTCAATTTTACCAATATTAATCGCTTGATTGACTTACATTCAGATCTCAATCACAGTTGAGTGAAATGATAAAGTTTTTGCAGTTGACCAGTTTCTCAATTACTGTAACTGGTAGGGCAGTGATATTTAGTATGTTGGTTGCTCTCGAGTAGTACACGAGTGTCTGTCATATAACTTTTGACCTTGACTTAAATTCATGGTCTAGTGAAAATAATAAAGTAGGAAACCATCTCACAAGATTTACGAGAGCTATAAATGGCTGATGTCATTTAATCCCTCCAAAACAGAAATTCTGGTATTTAGTAATCAAATTCTGACTGACAGCTTTTCCTTTAATTTGAATAATGATAATGTACCGATAGTCAAAGAACATAAACATCTTGGAGTGATTTTAAGCGACAATGCTAAATGGAATGAACATGTTGATAATATTATAAAAACTGTCTCCAAGCACATTTCTGTATTAGAAAGCTAAAATTCAAATTAGGTAGAAGTAACCTAAAGAAATTGTATTTAATTTATATTCGGCCTCTTTTCGAATATGGGTGCGAAATATGGGATAATTGTGGTGGAACTAATACTGAAAAACTGGAAAAGCTTCAACGCGAAGCTGCAAGAATTATTACAGGTTTACCATTTTATTGTAATAATGAAAAGCTATACTAGTATTAGGAGACTTATTTGGAAAAATTATTAGATAGAAGACGCTGTAGGAAATTACAATTATTTTATAAATATAAAAATAAAAATAGAATTTTTAAACACCTACATTCCTCCAACCGTCGAACAAATCTCACAATACAATTTAAGAAAAAATTCTGACCTAGTGGTTCCTCTCTGTAGACTTGAAAATACCAAAAATTCTTTCTTTCCTTCCACAATAATTGAGTGGAAGAAACTGGACAATTCGATTAAAAATAGTAGCACGCATACATCCTTTAAATCATCTATAAAGTTAAAATCTAAAAAGACTCTTCCTCATTATTACTATGGCGAACGTAAATACAATATAATTCTCACTAGATTAAGAAACTCGTGCTCTATACTGAATTATGAACTTTACATATTTAACATTATTGATGATCCAAAATGCCCACACTGTAATTCAAATGAAACCTCATACCATTTCTTTTTGAGTGTCCAAAATATGAAAATTGTAGACAAATCTTATTTAATAACCTACACTAGGAAAATATTAGACCTCAATACGCTCTTGTATGGCAATGAAGAATATGACCCTGGTGACAATATTAAAATTTTCAAAGATGTTATGCATTTCATAAACGCATCCGATAGATTTTAACAACATTAAAATGAGTCTAAATTAGTTTCCTTGAACCCAATACTGTTAATATCAAGTATTTTCAATTATATGTATACGATGCATAGAGGTGGGTTGGTAAGAATGTAAGAGAATGTGTGTGTATGGGTGGAAATGCAATCGTTAATATACTGGGGGCACATCACAATGGACAGTGGTATGTGTGCGCCCCATGATTATACCCCCGCAAACAAAGTTTGGGGGGGATATATAGGAATCACCCTGTCTGTCTGTCTGTCCATCCGTCTGTACACACTTCTCGTAAGCGCAACTCCTCTTATACCACATGAAGGATTTTGATGAAACTTTACACAAAGGAAGGACATTATATGGAGATGTGCATGAAGGAATATAATTATTGTCCGAAACCCGGAAGGGGAGATAATTCGACTTTGACTTTTCGTTGATCCCCTATGTATGGGTTACCTCGTAAGCGCAACTCCTCTTAAACCACTTGAAGGATTTTGATGAAACTTTACACAAAGGATGGATACTATAAGGAGATGTGCATGAAGCAATATAATAATTGTCCGAAACCAGGAAGGGGAGATAATCGGACTTTGACTTTTCATTGATTCCCTATGTATGGGTTACTTCGTAAGCAGAACTCCTCTAAAACCACTTAAAGGATTTTGATGAAACTTTACACAAAGGAAGGAGAATGTATTGAGATGTGCATGAAGGAATATGATTATTGTTCGAAACCAGAAAAGGGAGATAATCGGACTTTGACTTTTCATTGATTCCCTATGTATGGGTTACTTCGTAAGCGGAACTCCTCTAAAACCACTTAAAGGATTTTGATGAAACTTTACACAAAGGAAGGACACTATATAGAGATGTGCATGAAGGAATATGATTGTCGGAAACCAGGAAGGGGAGGTAATTTGACTTTTGACTTTACATAGATTCCCTATGTATGGGTTACCTCGTAAGCGCAACTCCTCTTAAACCACTTGAAGGATTTTGATGAAACTTAACACAAAGGAAGGACACTATAAGGAGATGTGCATGAAGCAATATAATTATTCTCCGAAACCAGGAAGGGAGATAATCGGACTTTGACTTTTCGTTGATTCCCTATGTATGGGTTACCTCGTAAGCGTAACTCCTCTTAAACCAATTGAAGGATTTTGATGAAACTTTACACAGAAGAACACTATTTGTAGATGTACATGAAGGAATATAGTTATTGTCGTAAACCAGGAAGGGGAGATAATTTGACTGTAACTTTCTTTCGTTGATTCCTTCTGCAATGATCTCTTTTTTTTCATAGAAATAATTTAAAGCGTAGATATTGTGAAATCAAACTGTTGGAGAGACACTTTTTTCATTGTAATCCTCTTGAAAAGTTGTTTTCAAAGTGTTGTAATGAAATTTCTCTAATGCTTATGATTTTTGTGTAAAATGTCAAATAGGCTAAAAGAGGGTGAATTTTATATTTGTCTGATTTCAACAGAGTATTTTCATTGGAACTCTTGTGAAAAGTTCTTTCTTGAAGATTATATCATTATGTCCATACTTGTATTATGTCCACACCAACTTAGACTTGCACTTACCATATCCATTCAGGGTTCAATGAGCGGGGGGTATATTTGGCTGCCATTCGGCGACAGCTCTTGTTATTCTTGTAATATAGTTATTATTGGATTGCAAGTATGATGGAGCTTGTGTTTGGTTATTTAGAATGAGTGAAGCAACTTACCTCTTTGCATTTTCCATTCTTTGATAAACAACCTGTTTATTTCTACAAAACTTAATTATTTTTCTTTCTTTGGGGCGATCATGTGTTTATACGATTATCAGCAAGATTTTGTCTATTTCAGTGTTTTATTTTATCATATTTCAGTTTGAATGTAATGTCTTGCTGTTTTGTTTTTGTTTTTGTTTTTTTTTAATTTATTCCTTTTCTATAATTTTGTGTATGCCATTCAAATTGGGAGAGGACGATCTAAGTTGTGATAACTTGTGTCCAATCCCTTTTGTAAAATTATTTACAAATAAACTACGTTTAAACTAATAGTAAAGTTTCTGATTAGATCCCTTGTCTTTGACCTTAACGGTCTACCTGTTCCCATTGTATAACCAATTTAGCAATTTCGTAATCAAGTTGTTCAACACCAATAGATCCAGACCAACATATATTGTGACTTGCTATTGTTAACTAATCTAAACAATGATGGTCCTTTTGAATTGTCCAACAATATTATTGTATATCAATCTGTAATAATAATCATATAAACACATCTTGTTAAATTTTAAAATTGACAAATATGTGGACATTCAAATTTCTGGATCAGTGCCAATATATGAGTTCGGCAACTATTAGTGGTAGGTCAGTGATATTTGGAATGTGGGTTGGTCTTGGGGTTTATGACAATGTGCTATATATGCACAATAACATTGTAATTTAAACACCTCTACAATCTCTCAACGCAATAAACATCGTGTATGGAAGCGATGTGATATCAATACCAATATGGAAAGGTTACACTAGGCTATCGAAAATTCTTCTTTCGAGGAGTCGTAGATAGTCTAAGGGTATCACCCCTGGTTAACATGCTAGGCGCTGTGCCAAATATGTACAAAGAGTTGAAGGTTCAAATCCAGTTATGGGTCAACCCAAATTCAATCTGTCTGTCAGATGATTTTGAGAATGTAAATTATATATATATATATACCGTTTATCAGGTTATTTTTTTCACATCGGCTTTTGTGTGCGATTTTTGTGTAAAAAATATTCACTGCATTCATAATTTGCGTTTAACTGCTAAATCCAATGCATTTAAATGGGCAGTGAAATTTATGTGAGGGCTAAAATTCGCGTCAAATGTTAACCCCAGAACATAGCAAAATATTAAACACACACGAATAAAACCAAAATCCTTGACCTCAGTTTCATGGTCTGTTAAGGTAACATGTTTTCAGTTTATGTCAGTTTGTAACTATTTATTGTAGGTCAATGATATTAGGTATGTGGCTTGTTCTTGAGAAGTACATGACAGTCTGCTATATAGCTTTTGTCAGTGAACCAATTTCCCAGTCTCATAAACATGTTCAATTTTTCTGATTAGATCAATTTGATTTTTTACATCAATCGAGTGGCCAAGCAGGGACTGGTGAGAAATTTATTATTAATGGCCACACTTGTTTTTTTAAGTACCAAAATGCAGCAGTTTGCAATTCGAGTTCAGCGTTAGACTGTGTCACTATGAGATGACATCATAAATGGTGAATGTAAGAATATGGAGTAAATGCACACGAGACAAAGTCTCTACAAATACATAGAGAGAACCTTGAGAAACCCCGAGAGACATACCTTATAAAGGCTCGGCAGACAGAAGACACTGGTTACCTGTATGCCTGGAAACCTTAATCAACAACAATGGAGATGATAAGGTATACAAGCTCACAGAGCAAGTATATTAGATTATTCAACCTGTACTGGAATGAATTTATTGCAAAACATACCCAAATGAATTTATTGTGAAACAAATCAGAAAATCCTCCCCTTTCAATTAGCTGATGGATCAAAATGCTTTCCTCTGTTGGACCCAAGTATTTCATTTAAGCCATAAGTATTTAAAATCAGTGAATCTGTCTAGAGACACTTCATTGTCAATTACCTCTTGCTTAAATATTTCCTTCCTTGGTCCTGAATTTGGTCACAAATGCTTTAAAGTTATTAAATAAGTCAGAAATAACATACTGTCGAAGTTTGATGGCTTAAACACAAAAGGGACTAATGTAAACAATTTGTGTAATGGAGGTTGAACTGTGTTTAAATCCGAACAAAGGTTTGAAATATCCATGATGTTCGAGTTATTGCAGTTCCAGCTATAGTAGTTCAACTGTATATCAATAATTCTAAAAGTACGGCCTTCAATCGCTTTGTATCCAAACCCGTGGTAAAAATAACATATACTTATGGGTAATGTCATAAACAAATGAAGGTACTTTTGATAACGTCATAGATAGTTAACATCAGTTTTTGCAACGTCACAGACCAACAAACGGCGTAAAATGGTGTCTCATCTTTGTGTATTAGGACAAATTCTAATAATCACAATCTTGTGAGTGTCCTATTAGAATCAAAATAATTATTTTTATTATTTTTACCACGGGCTTGCACTTTATAGTGATATTTTATCCCTCGCTGGTCGCTCTGGTAAAATATTCGCCATAAAGTGCCAGCCCGTGGTAAAAATAATACAAATATATGGCTACTGTTAATTATTTCTTAAATTATGATAAATTTTGACAATTTTTGAAATGTTTTTCTAGGAATTATTGTTTTGCTTAAATAAGGTATAATCAATTTCTAAACCAAGAAAAAGAATCTTTTGCTTTAGACAATTTAACCATCAAGTGGTACTTTTACAGGTAGACTAATTGAATGCATGTTCATCTATCAAAGGAGGAAATCTTTTGATACATTAGCTAATAATAGATCGAGAATTTCCAACATGTGTTCTCAGTGTTTTCCATTCGCCATTTAAGCTGGCTTTGCCGACCAGGTTTTTTTGCAGGCCGACCACCTTTTCCTTTGTCAAGGTGGTCGGTAAAAACGGATATTTCTAAGTTCCGTACCGACGTAGTTCCGTCGTTGTTTTCATTAGACAAAATGGCAGATCCGAACAAAAAAGGAATAGAATTGATATTTTCTTTCGCACAAAACGAAAAGGGAAGATCACGGACAAAATTATTCAAAGCAAAGAGAACGAACCTTTGGAGGAATCATCAAAATGGGGACGACCATTCAATTTGAAAATAATGGCACGAGAAAAACGATCAAAACAGCGAGTACGAAAACGAAAGGGGTGATAAATACGTAAATAAGACAGGATTTCAAACCATTTATTATAACAAACAATTCATATTTTAGTTCCATACGCCATATATGTACAAAAAGCTGTCATGAATAGAAAGCAGAAGTGTGTTATACTCTTTAAAAAGTAAAACCAAAAAATTAAACATGAATGGATTTAAAACTTTACTGTCAAACTTTCTGAATAAAAACAAACAAAAATTTATTACTTTTAATTTACTTAAATATGTATCAAGTAATCAAATTTACAGTTTTTTTTATGTACATTACCAAAATACAGCACGCGAATGCTGCAAATATACAAAGCCGGTTATGACAGCTGGCTGGCTATCTTGAATTTCAAAAACAGCCACCTTTCGTTTGGCAAAAAAGGAAAACACTGTGTTCTTATAATGTAACCAGCATATCATACCATATAAGTAGTTATTTTTGCAGGTCGCAAATTTCATGATTTCTTTCAAAAATGTTTGATTTGATTTTTTCGCGGGACATTAATAATTCCAAATTTCTTATCATTTACTGTATAAAGTCTAGTGTAAATCATAATTTGTGGTATACAATTTTCACTACATCAGGACAATTGCGAATAAAGCCAAAATTAAATCCTCCCAAAAATATCCACTTATATGGTAATTAAGAAATAATTAGCAGTAGCCGTATATCTATATTATTTTTACAATGGGCTAGCACTTTATGAGGAGTATTTTACCCCTTGTGAGCAGTAAGAGGTAAAATATCACCATATAAAGCAAGCCCCTGGTGGATATAATATAAATATATGGCTACTGTTAATTATTTTGATGAAATGAACCATTTTACACTGTTAGTTGGTTTGTGTGACATTGCAAAAACTGATGTTATATTATCTATGATATGATTAAAAGTACCATCATTGTTTGTAACCTTACCCATAGGTATATCTTTTATTCTTAGCATGGGTTTGGATATAAAGCAAGTAAAGGTCGTCATATTAGAATTAAAATTAAAAACCCTGTAATTTGTGCATAATATATTTCCTTGCATGGTAAAAACAGAATTTTTTGTTAAAACAGACTTTATTTACAACAGACTTAATTTAACAGCAACACATATCAGTCATATTGGTCTCTACACTGTAATTTTTAAAATAATTTCCGAAAGTTCTTCTTGAAAATATCCTCAACCGACAACAAGTACATTTTCTGATGGAAACGAGTGTTGAGGAACTTCCAAATTGAGAGGAGCAGGACCTTTCCTTATTCTTCCTGAGGCATCGTAATGGGATCCGTGACATGGACAATAGTATCCTTCATAATCTCCTGCATTACCTATTGGTATACATCCTGTAATATAAATGAAATTATAATTAAAAAATTTGACTTTTATGCCGCTCAGAGAATCAAAGATTCAGGGGGCATACTTAGATGGAATATTTTCGTGTGGTTTAAATTTGGGGATTTTGATTCTGAAACATATTCATGAGGTTTTATTTTTGCGATTCTAACTTATGTTTTGTAATGTTCGTAATGCAAACAAATTTATGTGAAGAGATATTTTTGTGAATATGTTCCAATCGCAACATTACCAAAAATAGACCCCTCGCGAAAATTTCTCCTTTAACAGTATAGTTTTCGGTTTGCCTCAATGTCTGTTTATCTGTTTGTTCAAAAAAAACTTTTCCATTGGGTATATCTTTTGAATGATGAGCAATATGTCTTTCATATTTTGCATGTGTTTTTCTTGTGGCAAGACCTTTGAAAGAGTACTAGAATATCAGACTTTATGACCCTGACCTTGGTATGTGATGAACTTTTTAGGCATATAGCTTTCGGCCTGTCTGTTTATCTGTTTGTCCATAAAAATCTTGAACATTTGGTATAGTGATTGGGCTTTCATATTTTGTATGTGTAATACCTTACAAACAGTACCAAAGTATTTAACTTCATGGCCTTGACCTTGCTAAGTGACAGACTTTTTGAAAAAAGAACAAACTTACACAATGGGTGTATATTATGAATGTTAACTGATGGGGCTCTAATATTTTGCATGAGTGATCTTTTTGGCAAGACCTTTCAATTGGCACCGGAATACCTTGACCTTGGCATACAAACAACTGGATGAAAATAGTAGTGGTGCATTATTTGATACCCTGCCATGTTTCACAAAATTTCAAAGTAAGAAGGGGCATAACTCCAGAACTCTATGTACCACTGAACCCAAAATTACACTTGGCCTGTGATTTGTGGAAACAACTTACACACCAACTTTGAAGACAGTATGATATTTCATTCACAATTTATCAGTGGGAAACCCTAAAGTATGTAAAATTTCAAAGTTTCAAGGGGGCATAACTCATAAACCCCTTGAACCTCTGAACCCAAAACCGAATTTGAGACGAGTTTTGTGGTAATCATACCAAGTCTGAAAACCTTATGTTATTTTGTTCACAAGTTATCAGTCGGAAACCTTCGGGAGACAGACGGACGGACAGACAGATGGACAGACACATGACTGAAGGTATCAAATAAATAACTCGCCACTACGTGTGGAGGGGTATAAAAACTTTAATATTGGGAATATCTTTTGAATGGTAAGTGATAGGGCTTTCAAAAGGAAAAGATCTTAAATGCATGGTGAGGAAAACGTACACCCAACAGCAGGTCAGAGTCGGCCCCTAAATGAAGAGTAATCAAGTTCAGGGAAATAAACACCATCTTAGACTCCACAGCCTGCTTTGCTCACCTTGTTAATGTCTCATGCTGAACATGTCAATAGACAGGAATAGACTATAAACATTCTTCCAAACAGATTCCTTCATTCAGGTGTAAAATGAAGGTCACAGACAGAATCCAAAGCAGTCATTGCAGCTGTCATCACAAAATACATCATTCATCCATACCAATATGGTTGATGTGGGACATGTCATGATCAGTGAGCAGGACTAAACCATTCTATATCTACCTAACCAAATCACTCAAGTATAAAATGTATGTCACAAACAGTATATGAAGAATGCATTATAGTTGTCATCCCAAATTGCATTATACATATACATACTGATATGGTTGATGTGGGACATGGTCAGTTATTAGGAATGGACTTTAACCATTCTTCCTAACTAACGCAAACTGACAAACTCAATTGACTGTTATGATCAAATATAATTGAAATTAATCCAGTATTTCATATGGTTCCCATATTAAAATAAGTTCCTTGCTGGTGGCCATCTTGGACAAGGTAATGACATTAAAACAACAAACTTTGAAGGGGTCAACATAGGACTATTGTGGTGAAATTTAATTGAAATTGACTGAGCAATTTTTATATGCCAGGAATGAGGATCTGAAATATTGTTCAGCTCCAATTCTGTATTAACCTTTAATAACGTCAACAGGGATTTGCACTGTCATCTTAAATAATTCTGGTTTTGAAAGTTAATTTTCTGGATTCAGGATTAGGCACCCTCCTACCAACATTCAAAAAACAGTATTTTTATTTTTTACCCAACATAGCAAGTAATTTTTTTTTACCTAAATGAGTGCAAATTCCTAGTACAACCAACCACTCAGGCCTCTGTGTTCTATCAGCATCATGCTGTGGATCACGTAATGACATCAGTTCTACACTTCGCACACCCTCAATTTCTTCAGCAGTTCTGTGTCTGACAAAAAGTGGTTTTCCTCTCCATTTCATTAATACATTCTTGCCTTCGGGAATTTCAGTAAGATCAATTTCAATTTTGGCTAAAGCCAACACATCAGCTGTTGCGCTCATAGTCCCAGCAAAATCATTTACCAAGGCTTTGGCCATGTATACTCCAACTCCTGCGCCACCTGTTAAAAACAATTTTAAGACAATGTGAAAATGCACTTAAAGTCCAAGCATTATCAGTCATATAGGCTGTAGCTGAATATACTCTAACTACAGTGCCACCTATTAAAAAAGTTCTTCAAGACAATGTGAAATCTTCACTGAAAGTCAAAGCAAAATTAATCTCCATTGAATAGACGAATTTCATATTTACGGGATGACTGCTAATTTAGCACGTTTTTCAAAGGGACGTCACTCGCTAACATCCGACATTCTGGTTTTCGGTCTCATTAGGGAAAGGACGGTCAGTAAATATTTTCTCTAGCAACGGTTACAATTTTCACTGTAGTAAGTACCCGAATAGCCCGAAATAATTTATTTAAAGACAATCGAGATATTACCCCCTGGTCCAGTGATAGATATCTATGTATTCGAAATCTACTGCTGTCCCTTATTACAATGGAACCGTAAACCTGACTGTCGGGTCAGTAGGTTACTTCCCTTTGTTGAAAACGTCATAAAAGCGGAGTCAATGTCGGGATAGGAAATAAACATGAAAGTGGTCTATTGTTGGATATAATACTCCAAATGCAGTGACACCTGTTGGAAGTAATCTGGAGGTAGTGTTAAATCTCTGAAAATATTGCATGTTAATTGACAAACCCAACCTTTATTAAGGGCAACAATCCAATACAGTCCAACAAATGTTATTAAAATCCAGAATTGTTTATTTCTTAGTTCATTAAGGGCCAGACCATTTAACTTGAAAAGGGGTGGGGCTATGGTTTTTTCCCAAAAACATATTTTGAAGTTAATTTGATGCAGAAAACTAGAGGCTCAGAGACTGAGCCTGTATCGCTCACCTGACAAAATACTTCTCTGCCTTGCATGACCAAATTATGTTTTTTACCAATGGAGGTCTAATGCTTAGCTATGTTCTCCATTAGCACCCGTGTTTTTTTTCCTATTGAAATGAGTAAACTTTGCTAAGGACTTTCTATACATCGTTCCAATACAGTTTAGTTAAATTTGCTTCAACAGTTTCAGAGAAGATGATGAATGATTTTTCCAATAAAGTCCAATGTTAAACCTACATGCTGGCCCCCATGTTTTTTTCATCAAATCAGAACAAAACAAGAGCTGTAATTGAATGGCAGCCAAATATACCCCCACTCATTGAACCCTGAATCGATATGGTTAATGCAAATTTAAGTGGGTGTGGACACAATAAAGGTGTGTTACAACTTAAAGTGCTTTAAGAGGGGTTGCACTTACGAGGTTGTCCATACATAAGGAATCTATGTAAAGTCAAAAGTCAAATTACCTCCCCTTCCTGGTTTCCGACAATCATATTCCTTCATGCACATCTCTGTATAGTGTCCTTCCTTTGTGTAAAGTTTCATCAAAATCCTTCATGTGGTTTAAAAGGAGTTGCACTTACAAGGTAACTCATAAAAAGGGAATCCATGAAAAGTCTAAGTCAAATTATCTCCCCTTTCTGATTTCGAACAATAATTATATTCCTTCATGCACATCTCAATATATTGCCCTTCCTTTGTGTAAAGTTTCATCAAAATCCTTTAAGTGATTTTAGAGGAGTTCCACTTACAAAGTAACCCATACATAGGGAATCTACAAAAAGTCAGTCAAATTATCTCCCCTTGCTGGTTACCGACAATAATTATATTCCTTCTACATCTCCATATAGTGTCCTTCCTTTGTGTAAAGTTTCATCAAAATCCTTCCAGTGGTTTAAGAGGAGTTGCGCTTACGAGGTAACCCATACATAGGGAATCTATGAAAAGTCAAAGTAAAATTATCTCCCCTTGCTGGTTTCAGACAATAATTATATTCCTTCATGCACATCTCCATATAGTGTCCTTCCTTTGTGTAAAGTTTCATCAAAATCCTTCAAGTGGTTTAAGAGGAGTTGCGCTTACAAGAAGTGTGGACATACGGACGGACAGACAGACAGGGTGATTCTATATATCCCCCAAACTTTGTTTGCGGGGGGTATAAAGAGCAATCTTTGTAAAGGACCTAAAGTACATCATTCCTACAAAGTTTGATTATATTCGCTACAGCGGTTTCAGAGGAAAAGATGAAAATGTGATTTTCCCATAGGGTCCAATGTTAAACAATGTTCCGTGCTGGCAGCCATGTTTTTTTATTGGATCAAAACAAAATGAGCAATCTTTGTAAAGGCCTTCCATACATCATTCCTGTAAAGTTTGGTTGAATTTGCTTTAGCTGTTTCAACAGAGAAGATCAAAATGTGATTTTCGGATAGGGTCCAATGTTAAACTATGTTTCCTGCTGGTGGCAATGTTTTTATTGGATTGGAACCTTTAGTTCATCATTCCTGTAAACTTTGGTTGAATTTGCTTCAGCCGTTTCAGAGGAGAAGATTAAAATGTGATTTTTCCCATAGGGTCAAATGTTAAACGTTCCATGCTGGCAAGTTCTGCGCTGGTGGCCATGTTTTTTATCAGATCCGAATGAAATGAGTTATCTTTGCAAAGGACCTTCCATGCATCGTTCCTGTAAAGATTATTTGAATTTGTTTCAGCTGTTTCAGAGTAGAAGATGAATTTGTAGTTTTTTTTCCATAGGGTCCAATGTTAAAACTAGTTCAGCGCTGGCGGCCATGTTTTTTATCGGATCAGAACAAAATGAGCAATCTTTGTAAAGGACCTTCCATACATCATTCCTGTGAAGTTTCGTTGAATTTACTTCAGTGGTTTCAGAGGAGAAGATCAAAATGTGATTTTCCCTTAGGGTCCAATGTTAAACTGTGTTCCTTGCTGTCGTCCATGTTTTTTTTCATCAGATCCAAAAGAAATGAGCAATGTTTGTTGAGAACCTTTAGTACATCATTCCTGTAAAGTTTGGTTGAATTTGCTTCAGTGGTTTCAGAGGAGAAAATGAAAATGTGCTTTGGGTCAGATGAGCTAAAAAAACAAGAAAATTGCAGCAAAGCTATGAGAGGGGGTTGCAACTTACAGTTCTTCCAAAAAATATTTTGCCTTGCCTACATGAACTAACAAGAGGCTCTCAAGAGCCTGTATCGCTCACCTGGACCATGGCCAATACATATCAACTTATATGTTAAAGGGTCTCATTTTCAAACTATGTAAGGCCGTGTCTGTTTTTTTATTTGTTTTGCATCAACTCATTTTCTGAAAACCTACCAGCCAGCAAGGAGAAAAAACACACAGAAAAAAAAACACAAAATTTTTTGCACATATTAAGATTTTCTCATACAAAGTATGGGCACTGTGTACCGGAGTATAAATGATAAATAATTTTTAAAGGGTTGAATATATCAAAATACTCAAGATAAAAGCTG
>MJUU01004000.1:52923-64072 GCA_002080025.1 Modiolus philippinarum | reverse complement strand
AGCATCTGGGCCGAAAAAAATAATCTGACCCTGATTCTGTCCATTAGAAAAAAAGCCCGGCTCAACAAAATTTCCTAGCAAAGTGAATATGAGAAAAAAAAATCTGGCCACGGAAGGGGGCGAAAAAAATTGCTGGCTCAGGTAAAAATCCCAGGTCCCCCTGAAAATCAAATGGTTCGAGCCTTATAAAAATTAAATCTGACAACTATTAGTTGTTGTATACATATAAAATTATTTAGTGTCCATCATGAAATACTGTCTAGCCTCATTAATGGATGGAATTAAACACTAGAATGATTACTTTCAGTCTCTATTAATGGTTTTCAATACAAATTTATCACACTCGGACACTATTTCACATGACACTCTTTTGGCTTACATTCATTCATCACGACATCAGAATTAGCACCAAATGTCTTTGATACATAAGTGGTACTTTGCTATTCATTAAGGCTTTAAAAGCCTTTTCCATTTGTAGACTAGTCACTTTTTCATTGATTCTCATAGATTCCTTATAGGAAACATAAGATGAAAAATAACACCGTCAATGGCATTCAGTTTCAAACCCAATGATAGATACTTCGATTTTCTACCCCCTTAGGTTGGAGACAAGAACAATTTATTAAATAAGAGTTTAACTGGACAAATTATATATAGGCTTGATTAAATAAGTGCCAGTTATGTTATGGGCAAAAACGAGAAAGGGTCTGGTACGACACATTATAGATAGTTGCCAATATAAGTGCCGGTTATGGTATGGGCAAAAATGAGAAAGGGTCTGGTATTACATTTTTATCCTTTGACAGGGAGACATACACTATTTCCAGTGATACTTCCAATAGTTTTATGCACCTTTTGTGCCGTAATCTTTAATTTTTCCAACCAACATGTTTTCTTTTCTACGGGGGAATATTTTGTAGGGGAAAGAAACTATTTGCGGTATACTGTTATCTCCGGTATATCAAAATTTCAAATTTTTTGACAAAACGAAAAAAAAGTTTTGTGTTTGTTTTCACCATAAAGCCGGCAAAAACCTACCCGCACGCGGACGCAAAAACAGAGAAAAACACAACTTTGGCCTAACTAAACATTTATGTTATATGATCCAACTTTAATTAAACTATTTTCCCTATTGCATGCCATCTTGGATAAGGGATGGATCTGCAGGACACAATTTTAAAGAAAATTAAGTATTGTGCCAAAGTTTATTTCCAACTGGCCAAATGGTTTTAAAGAAGAAGATCTTTGAATGTACTCCTATATTAAACTTTGTTTCCCATTGGTACATCTGTTTTGAAGGGGACCATCTAAGATACATTAATGTGACTAGCCAAGTTGTTTCAGATAAAACATTCTTTAATTGCTAGTAGTCTTTTGAGATTTCATGTTTATGTCCGTATGTTTAGTTCTTTCAGTTTAATTTTTCACAATTGACTCAGTCCTGTTGCTAACTAATTTTACTGTTGTTACTATTGTTTTTTTTTTTTTATCACATTGGCTAGGGGGAAGGTTTGGGCCCAATAAAACTAGTTTAACCCCGCCACAGCAGGTTTGCGCCTGTCCTAAGTCAGGAAATTTATTAAGCCTTTGTGTGTCTTGTCCGTTTTCTAGTTACTTCACTTTATGTCTATCGGAGTCTAGGAAGATGCTTATTTCGCTGAACTTGATTACTCTTTTATTTAGGGGCCAACTCCGACCTACCGTTGGGTGTGGGGTTTCCTCACCGTTCATTGAAGATCTTATGGTGGCTTTGAGTTGTTATTGCTCCCCTTAGGGTCGTTGTCTCTTTGACACATTCCCCGTTTCCCTTCTTTTTCTTATTTGTATGCTCTTTCCATACAGTCGAGTAATAAATTAAGTTCCCTGCAGATGGCCATGTTGGATGACATTTAGGCATAAAAGTCACAATACATATATATATTATAGTCAGCACCTCATAAGCATCATAAATGCCAAGTTCCGTTCAAATCCATTCAGGTTAATTCCATTTCAGGTTAATTTCATCAACTGCTCACTAAAGGCTTTATTTACAAATATTTTTAACACTAAGCAGTCAATGAAGCTGATAATCTACTTCAACATACATGTCAGCAGAGTTCATAGTGGTTCACCACTGAAATCCCAGTAATATACACAATATATTTATATAGGTAAATCATTATAACATCAAATAAGGTAAAGATTAAGTAAGTATTTTTGCAAAAAATTGCAGAAATTTGCACAAAAACACTGTTTTTGCTCTTAATTATGGAAAAAATAATTTTTTTAATGAAGTGATAGTAGGGAATTTCTCTAAAGCTTAAAAGAAAGAAGATTTGAACACATAATTTAAAGGGAAATAACCCATAACCATATGGCATTGGAAAAAAAAAATGGTGAAAAACAGCCAATAAATCATACATAGGCCTTTGGATTTTCTTCAAAATTTCAGAGTATGTAGATCTTGATATGCTGAACATTTTTTTAATTTACACTTCACCTCTATCTGTTACAGTTTTTGAAATAAAAAATAAAAAATGCACAAATTTTGAAAAATTTACGGAAAAAGGGCTATAACTCTCAGACGGGTTTTCCAATTTTCTTCAAAATTGCAGAGCAGATAGATCTCGGCATTCTGAACAATTTTACACCATGTCAGATTTTTGATATCTGCATCGGTTTTTGAGTTATTGGCTAAAAACTGCAATTTACCCCTAGGTTCTATTTTTAGCACCGGTGGCCATGTTTTTCATCGGGTCATAATAAAATGAGGATCGTTTGTACAGGACATGTCATAGATGATTACTATAAAGTTTCAAACCAATCCCCAATCCCTCCAGTAGTTTCAGAGGAGAAGATTTTTGAAAGTGAGCTAACGACGGACGGACAGACGGACTACGGACAACAGACGACGGACAACGGACGACGGGCGCAAAGTGATGGCAAAAGCTCACCCTGGCATAGCCAGGTGAGCTAAAAAGCAGTGGAAATATTTATATTTGAGCCCCCCCCCCCCCAATATTTATGTTTTCACGTCACTTAGAAGTACTTACTTTTACCTTTTTGGGACCATTTAGGGCTTGCTATATGGTGTGAGGTTCCTCACTGTGTTGAAGACCGTACGGTGACCCCTAGATGCTTTGTTTTGGGCCTTTTAACCTGGATATAGGATGTTGTCTCCTTGACATTTGCCCCATTTCCTTTCTTTTTCATATTAATTAACGGCTATTGGCAATCGTGATTTGTAAAGACTTCTGCTAAAGTCCCCTAAGTACACTCTTCAATTCAGAGATACACTAAGTCTGATTATTCCCAACATATATATCCAGTTTTATGCTACGTCACTGAAAACTGCAATCTCAGCAGCACTTCTGAGTTATCGTTCCTTGAAGTGTAGTTTCTGGTGTAGCTGACGCTAAGTTGTTTTAATTTGACGATCGACAATTTTTACATTTATTTGAGCATTATGATACTTTAAAGCATAATGCCATTTCATTGTGAAAGTTTTCAGTCAAATATTCACTCCAGTATCTTAATGCAAGAAGGAAAAGGGAATATCTTAACTTCAAGGTAAGACATATATCATTCATAGCAATTTCACCATCATTAGTTAGTTCACTGGAGTTGTTACATGGACATATTTTTAATAAATGATTGCATGCATGTGTGTTGGCTGGCAACTTGCTGCCATCTTCATTTATACGTTGTCATGACATCCACGTTTGCTGTTTTCATGGCAGAGGTTTTGTTGATTTTTTTTGTTCAGCCAGTGCATTACAATTAAGTTGGAAAGGGTTGAAGCGTCCTTAATTCTGGAGCATATAAAAAGAAACTCCAACTGGATCAAAATTTGGAATGTTGAACAGGTTGTCATGGTGATCCAATGTTTATTTGTTGACTGTCTTTCATTCATATTATTGGTGGCAGTGCCTTCGGCACGACAATTTTATCAATTTGTTCACACTATCCATGCCTTCAGCACGAAATTTAGCCTATAATCATTTATTTGGACGTACGAAACTGCCTGCCTCATGTTCCATAATATAGACCAGTTTTCTGTTGGTGATTCGGTCGTGCCTCCAGCATGAAACATTATGCTAAATTTTTAAGGCCAAAAATAAAAAATTGTTTGTTTCCACTCCCACGACCGACCCGCTAAAATTGCTGCTACCCAAAAAATTTTATGGACCATTGCTGTTCAATTTTTTTTTTTGATCTACAGTCAACAAGAGTCTGTTATCTAAAATAGGCATTATTTAAAAATATTTGAAGTTTTAAGTAAAATTTTTTATTTGAAGAAAAAATAATTTTCCTACCTATCTACCCATAACCTGAACAACCAGTTGGGGAGGGGAAACAAAAATATTTTTAATGTTGGCCTAATACAATTTATTTCATCATTTATTACACATTACCGAGTGGTCACGCCAACATCCAATTTAAATTCCAAAACAGTGCATACAGCTTTAGCTCTCCCACTACCACTTCAGGACTAAAAACATTTATAAGACCAAGCATGTTCCCTTCGCTCACAGCTGGTTGGTAAATAAATTGATTTCTGCACATAGCACAAAAAAATCTTTCCAGAATAAAAAAGAAAAAAACACAACCCCCTCTCTTCTATGGAGGGGTATTTCCGCCACCAGAGAAATTCTATGCTGTAAATTTTATCTTCTCTTTTTATTGTTTTCACTTTCCTTATCCATAGTTCTGCATTTTCTATATTCTATATTGTAGATTCTATAATATCATTTTATCATATTTTATATTCTTTCTTTCAATGTTCCTATTTCATCCATACTCCTGCAGTTTTTATATGTTATATTATTGTTTCTAAAAACTCAATTTGTTATATTTTATGTTCTTTCTTTAAATGTTCCCATTTCTATGCTTTGTTCATTAAGTTCACGACATTATATCTTCCGTGTTAATTTCGAAAAATTTCATGTCTTATAATTTGAAAGAGAAGTGTTCAAAGTAAGTATTCATTGTGCAACATTCTTTCGTTTATATTTAACTTTTGTCTTTGTATTTTCATCCAATTTTTGTTTTTATGTGCTTAAAATAAACGTGGCGGAAAAAACACGTATGATTGAATTATGACAACATTTCTGTGACAGCTTTTCATCCACCAGCAGATTCGTCCACGAACGGGACTTTCTAGGGACATCATATATATTATTATGTATTTCAAAGACAATTTATAATATGATGCAACAAAATGACATTTTTAAGACGGTGAAATAAAAAAAGCCTTTCCATTTAATTGAGAGTGAAGCGGGGGAAACTTATAGGGGATCGTTCATGATTGGAAGCGATAATAGACTTTACTGAAATATAGTACACTGCTTAGCCCCAAATACGGGTGTGACGCGGGAAACACTGAAAAAAACCATCTTGGATAAGGAAACAGAGTTTTTAAGAGTCTTTCTTAAATCCCCCCTCGTGAAACGGGAAAATTGAGAAAAAATTGTGGAATTTCGGGAAAGGCCCCCCATAGTCCTAGTTGTGACCTTCTATAAACAGCTTCAAAAGTTTTAAGCCTGATGGCAAAAACTCCCATTTAGTAATATATGGGAAAGGCGAGACCCACATGATTTTCGGGACCTCTGGATTTCTCATTTGTAACTTCGAAAAATCAGATAACCCCTATTTTAAGGCCACACATTCGGAATGAAAATACCCATTTGGATACCTGAATACGGGCTTGTTTTTAACGTGGAAAATCACGATTTTCAGTCCAAAATAAAACGGAATTGGAAAAAAAAAATGGTTTCTTGAATAGATAAAAAAACGGGTGATCATATGTACGTGAATCAGAAATGAGCAAGCAATATGGGCAGTTCATTTACGCATCCTTTTCTTTTAAATTTTACATTTTGTAAGTTCAGTATACATGCATTAAATTTTCCAACACATTCATGCCAATAAATCTAATGAAAGAAAATAAAGAAAATGGGCATTCTATGATTTCATGCATAGCGTCACGCTAGTTAGAAGTTTACAATGGCAAGGGTCATATTACGTCCTTCAGTGGTCAATTAGTAGATCTTTGATAAATTTTATCAACCTTTTTTTATATTTGTTGTCCTGTTAATTTATTTGTAATATAATGAATTGGAAAATGTTCCGTAATTCGCGTCTTGATCACAAAATTCCACCAATTTATTGGCATGAACAGTTCTCCGAGAGCCCAGATCTGAAGCCCAGAACCCAGCGAGTGGAGTCCTGAGCCCTAGGTGCTGGAGCCTGGAGCCCTATTGTTGGAGCCCGAAGCCCTTGTGTTGGAAACCGGGTCCAAATTTTAAAAATGCAAATCCGGGACCCAGAACCCGCGTTATTCCCCAATCAATGTAATTAGTTATAAGAACTTTCTGATTTTTGTAAAAATTTTAACAGAATATGTGCCTAGTAAGAATTAAAATTATTTTCTTGAAGGGAATTACCTTTTGCACTGAAATCTCTTCTGTAAATAGCTTAGAAAGTTTTCGGGAAAACTAAGCTATTTCTTTTTTGTCAAGAAATTACTTTCAAAACTCGCCCTATTCACACAGGAGAATTATAATTGTGTCTCGATGCGGTTAAAGCTGGATGCGGGGTCGGCTTTGAAGTAAACGGAAAGCGGGTTGGCTTTTTTAGTGAGCAGGAAAGGGATCATCGAAAATAAAAAATGCACGGGGAAACGGGACATAATGGCGGAACCGCTAAAAGTTTACGTCGTGATGTGGTTAGTGTTATGTCACCGATTTGTTCAGTACTATGAAATGTTGTTTGGGCCCTCTAATGACTAGATTCACACCACAAAAAGAACTCTATTTAGGGGTTAAGTCGGTGCAATTTAAAATGCAACGACTGGGAAACTTCATACAGCCATGCCGAGATTTTCCAAGCAAAAGATTCGCTTTTCTATATAATCAGCGACTTCAACTGGTAATTGAAACGGCATGGTCAAGCTGGTATACATGTCATAAACTTTAGAGATGTCGTTTCTGTGGCAACTGTCCTTCATGCCAGCAGCTAAGAAATCTACAGCTAAGCCAATCGAAAAGGACGCTAACTCTCCTCAAAAGACAAAAACTACCGCACAAAAGAAAGTCAAGAAACCAAGGAAGAAGTGAAGTCAAGAGCTTATCTCTTACATATGCAGACAAAAGTCCTTCTAAGGGCTACTAAACTTCTCAAAAAGATTATTTATAGTTGTTATATCAGCAATTTTCAAAGTCAAAAATAGCTTTTCCCTTTGTATAGTGTATTTTCTCTTTCTTACTTATTCCCTTTTCCCCTTTTTTGTACTGATTTTATTTACTTATTTATTTACCTCTTCATTAATATTTTTTCAACTGGCCCTTCTCGATATTAATATTTCATTCTTTTTGGCTCCGGGCTCCAACACAAGGGCTTCCGGCTCGTACACTAGGGCTCTGAGCTCCAGTACTAGGGATCTGACTCCAACACTAGGGTTTCGGGTTCCAACGAAAGGGCACCGGGCTCCAACACTATGTCTCTGAGCTCCAAACTATTGCTCCGGGCCCCAATACTATGGCTCCGGGTCCCACTCACTGGGCTCTGGATTTCAGCTTTGGGCTCTCAGAGAGCTGGGGTTATCCGATTTTCCGAAGTTAAAAATGGGAAATTCTGAAGTCCCGAAAATCATTTGGGTATCGCCTTTCCCATATATTACTAAATGGGAGTTTCTTTCCATCAGGCTTAAAACTTATGAAGTTGTTTATAGAAGGTCACAACTAGGACTATGGGGCCTTTCCCGAAATTCCACAATTTTTTCTCAATTTTCCCGTTTCACGAGGGGGGATTTAAGAAAGACTCTTAAAAACTCTGTTTCCCTATCCAAGATGTTTTTTTTCAGTGTATCCCGCGTCACACCCGTATTTGGGGCTAAGCAGTGTACTTTATTTCAGTAAAGTCTATTATCTCTTCCAATCATGAACGATCCCCTTCAAGTTTCCGCCGCTTCACTCTCAATTATATGGAAAGGCTTTTTTTATTTCACCGTCTTAAAAATGTCATTTTGTTGCATCATATTAAAAATTGTCTTTGAAATACATAATAATATATATGATGTCCCTATAAAGTCCCATTTGTGGACGAATCTGCTGGTGGATGAAAAGCTGTCACAGAAACACTCGCGCCATCTGTTGTCATAATTCAATCATAAGCGTTTTTTCAACCACGTTTATTTTAAGCACATAAAAACAAAAATTGGATGAAAATACAAAGACAATAGTTAAATATAAACGAAAGATTGTTGCACAATGAATACTGACTTTGAACACTTCTCTTTCAAATAATAAAACATGAAATTTTTCGAAATTAACACGGTAGATATAATGTCGTGAAAGAAGAATTTAGAACTTAATGAACAAAGCATAGAAACGGGAACATTTAAAGAAAGAACATAAAATATAACAAATTGAGTTTTTAGAAACAATAATATAAAATATAAAAACTGCAGAAGTACGGATGAAATAGGAACATTGAAAGAAAGAATATAAAATATGATAAAATGATATTATAGAATCTACAATATAGAATATAGATAATGCAGAACTATGGATAAGGAAAGTGAAAACAATAAAAAGAGAAGATAAAATTTACAGCATAGAATTTCTCTGGTGGCGGAAATACCCCTCCATACTCTTCAAGTTCCCTTTGTTATAAACCATTACCTAAATACTTGTTTTTTTTCATTACCTCCTACTATGAGATATGAGAACAGTTTACTTCCAGATGCATCATCTTCCTTAGTTTTCTGCACTGTTACTGGGTTTCTTCTGATTTTAGAAAAATCTGGCATACTAATATCTGTATGTGCATATCTTACTTGCAATGAACCTGAAATAAAGTGTTTTATTCATCATATAAGTAAAATGATAATATGCCAAGTTTCCCCCAAAAAAAAGGCTCCTTAGAGCAAGCCTGAATCACTCATTGTAACCTCCAACGTATAAGGAAAAAAATCAGTCCGGGAAATTCAGAGTTACCCAAATCAGAAACATAAAATTCCTTGAAGTCAGAAATTTCAACATACAAATATCTAAGTTTAACATTATGGCTATAAATGGAAAACTTTTTTTATTTGGTATAAGATACATTTGTATTTTGCATCAAAAAGAAAAGTTGTCAAACATCGGATTTCATGTGATAAAAAGGCAATTTAATTAGTGAATGCTGATTTTCATTTATTTTTTTTTATTTCAAGTGAAAGATTTCAACATTTCAAAAATTTGTTAACTCTTTTTAATGAACATACTGTAGTAGGTAATCAACTATTACAAAATTCGCCTGATTATGGCACAATGTCACAGCAATCCAATTTTGCCTGGATACTGACCTACTATCAAAAATGCATGCATATGTAAGGATAGATGATCCTACCATGTACCACCACTACAGATCTGAACTTGGATATAAACTTGAATGTAAGTCAGTCAAACGGAAAATATAGGTTAAAGTGACCTCATTTGGCCTAGATGCTGACCAACCATCAGAGATGCATTTATGTGTAGGTAAGTTTAGATGATCTTCCATGTACAATTACTGAGTTCTGAACTCTGACATAAACTTGAATGCAAGTCACTCAAGCAGAAAATATAGGTCAAAGTGACCTAATTTTGCCTGGATGCTGACCTACCATTAGAGATGCATGCAAATGCAAGGTTAGATGATTCTACCATGTACAATTACTGAGATCTGAACTCGGACATAAACTTGAATGTAAGTCACGCAAGCTGAAAATATAGGTCAAAGTGACCTTATTTTGCCTGGATTCTGACCTACCATCAGAGATGCATGCATGTTCAAGGTTAGATGATTCTACCATGTAAAGTGACCGAGATCTGAACTCGGACATAAACTTGAATGTGAGTCACTTAAGTGGAAAATATAGGTCAAAGTGTCCTAATTTTGCCTGGATGCTGACCTACCAACAGAGCTACATTTGTACATGCATATGCATAATAAGATGATTGTATCATGTATAGTTACTGAGATATGAACTTGGATGTTAATTTGAATGTAAAGCAGAAAATATAGGTCTGAGAGACCTAATTTCTTGGAGGCTGTGAGTCAGCCCAAGATGTACCTGTATACAAAGTCTGATGACCCTACCCTGCATACTTACTTAGATAATGCAGACGTGGACGCTGGAGTACTCCAATAGTCCCCCTTAACTTTGCTGAGGCGAACTAAAAATGGTACAGGGATCGATCATGCAGGGCTTAGGCAATGTCACAATTTGCAATTTTATTTTCATTCTGGCGATTTTTTTGGAGACAACATTTTCTCAAATCATCTTTCCTGTATTCTTCATTTTCTACAGTGCGTAGTTGATTACTTGTTATCATTGTTGTTATATGCAAAGTCAATTCATAGCTTCAGGTAACAAATTAACTTCCACTGATTATTTCTGGTCATCTAGATCTAGGGGTGTAATGATACACCTTTTTGGCATACGTACATATCGCAATATTCTACCTGCAATATGATACATATCGGGATACATTTTACAATTATTTTGTCCTTACAACTCCGCCGCCATTACAACTGAGGTCACTTATGACATCCCAGAAAACACAGGAGAATGAAATTATCAGAATAAATTGAATGATTTAAAAAACGTAAAGTATTTTTTTATTTTGCAGTAGAAACAAGGGGCTCTCAAGAGCCTGTATCGCTCACCTGGACCATGGCTGCCACAGATAAAAGGCATTTCCAATAGGAAAAACGAAAAATAACATTTAGCAGAATACTTTTTTTTTCTAAAATTACAGTATTCTTGTTTGGTTTCCATGGCAACCGAAAGATCCACCATCCATTACAACCCATGACAGAACACCATTTAAAAAAATTTTGGGCAGGGGTTCCCCTTATAATTAAAGTAATACATAGTGCTGAAATTAAAACATGCAGACCTCTTTTCAAATAAAAATTCAAAAATTTGGGCAGAGGTTCCCCTTAAAATCAATAGGGCCAATGTAAAAACTATGTTCCAGATGGGGGCCATCTTGGATGAGGTATGGACCTACCAGATACATTTTTTGGGTGGGACCACCTAAGGACCATTGTGGCTTAGATTGGTTCTAATTGGACTAGTAGTTTCTGAGAAGAAGATCTTTGAATGTTTTAATATTCCATAGGGTCCAATGTTAAAACT
>MJUU01004000.1:27647-52198 GCA_002080025.1 Modiolus philippinarum | reverse complement strand
TACCATGTACAATTACTGAGATCTGAACTCGGACATAAACTTGAATGTAAGTCACTCAAGCTGAAAATATAGGTCAAAGTGACCTTATTTTGCCTGGATTCTGACCTACCATGTAAAGTGACCGAGATCTGAACTCGGACATAAACTTGAATGTGAGTCACTTAAAGGGAAAATTCGCAAAAAAATTAAAATTTGATATTATTTTCCATTTGTACAAATGAACCAGTATACATCTATATTAATGTTTTATTCCAAAGGATAAGTGCATTAGATCGATTTTTCGATGAGATTGACTTCGTTGTGCAGGTCGCCATTTTGCCATCCTCACGATAAAAAATGTCAAGATATGTCTAATGACCTTAGAGATACCAAATAACGGTGACCTACCGTTACCATCTTGTACATTCTTTATAAATGTGAAGCAGACGGTTGTCTAACTATAAATGATTGTGTGACAAAAGCGTATTATATACTTTTCTTGGTTTTGTTCAAATATTTTGATCACATCTAGGTACAAAACCAACCTTTTATTCTAAAAAAAAGGGTTTGAAAATATCAAAATAGGTGCAATGCGAAATTCTGACCATGGATATAATAAATCTATGTTCTGACGAGCAGACTGCTCTACAAATAATTGAAATAATATTAGCCGGGATAATAAGACACACCGACAGGTAAATTTTTGACAGATTGTTGTCCAACAAAACAACAAACCTGTTTATTACCCCCAATCAACAAACATGTACTTACCTGTGGCCATGACAGGAAGTATTGGCGTGGTTTATACTTTGGTCCCCCTCTCTCTCTTTCATCCAAACACTAATACACAAAACTTGCATGCAGTCGGATAATTCATAATCATGTTTATCCATCAATGTTACCTAACCTCGGAGGCATGCAATTAAAAAAAAGAAGGAAAAAACATCTCTAGTTTCGAATCCCAAAAGGAAATAGATGTACCCAGGAAATGCACAAACTTTGCCAATTTATCTAAATGTTCTGGTGACAGCGCAAATACTTTTCAACTATAGCGAGCAGTTCTTAGTACACTATCGTTAGTACATGGCATGTATTTCACAGAAAAAACATTACTTTTTTATGGTTTATATCATTAACACGTTCTCTATCTTGTGTCCCTTACATTTTTAAAGCATTTTGTGTATTTCTCATATTCTTTTCTTTCTGCGACTTTTAAAACGCGATATTTCTAGTGGACCCACTAATTCGCACATATTTGTTAATGAATATGAATATCTTTATTGTCGTGAACTAAGCTTAGTTACAGAGAAGATAAATATATATAATAAATAAAATAATACAATTGCATGTGTGGAAGTACAAAAACACAAAATTACAGTATTTGTTAACCAGGAGGGGTAGAATACGGGTTTATGCATAAAAAAACAAACTATACTCATATTTTAGATACGTATTCCGTGTCAGGCAATTAGAACGAAATATTTTTGTCGGTTTTGTGTAGATGTAAATCTTGAAGTCAACAATAAAATTTTACAATATCACATATTTAGTAATGAGTTATCATTCAAGATAAAAAGCATTTTTAAATGAAATAGAGTTTAGGTGCCTAAAACCAATGGTAAATAAAAGTCTAAGCAAATTATTTTTATACGACTCTTGGGCTAACCAATCTTATAAATGCATGTATATTCAAGATTATGCGACAATGTGAATGATGTCTTTATATATGCTTGTATTTTTTCCCATTTGAATAGTAAAGCAATAATTTTTTAATTTGATTTCTATTCATAAAAAATACTATAACATTTATTAGATTTCCCCTTGTATAACACATTGGGCGAACTTTATACAGTTCTACTTGTTTTTTAATTAGAATATCTTGACTCATCATTGTCAATTATTAACCCTTTTCTTTTCAATATTTTACTTATCTCTTATAAAGTCTGATATCTGAATGACACATTTTCTTATATTTTGAAAAAAAAAAAAAAAAAAAAAAAAAACAACAGAAGATCGATTTTTATAAAGTATGTTTTCAAATCCCATCCAATATTGTCTACAACCAAACGTGCACCCACGTGCAATTATAGCCCTCTGTATATTGTTTCTATTGATGTAATTTCCGTCAATCATCGTACAGGTAATCATGTAAAGATTTGCAAATTTGCTTAGAAATTATTACGCAACATCCGAGGGGACACAGGTGTTAAAATCTGTGTCACCTGTGTGCGAGAGATCATGAACATCAAAGATTGCTTGCCGCTTGCCAATGTCAAAAATTAATCATTGAACGATTGATATTGAAGAATAACGCAACAGTTAAATAAAGAGAGAAAATAAAAAAAAAACTTTTATGTAATATAAATAGCTAAGTATATCAAAATGATATAATGCATCCTTTAATATACAAAATTAAGATTTGCGCAATTAAATCATTTCAATCGTTTAAATTCATAAAGATAAAAGTATTTTTTATTTAAATTCCTTTGGGGTTTATTTACATCCTTTTTATTTTTTGATTATTGGCCACATCAAAAATCATCTGTGCGATTTAAATTACATAAACTGGTCTGTATCGACGCAGACTTTTAAAGATATTTCCCATGATTCAGTAGTAGGTTTTGACGTCACAACCTACAATTACAGTCAAAATATATTATAGAAATTCTTTAATAACTTCTTTATTTTTTCGAATTTTTTAATAAAACTTGAAATATATGCATGTTTCATTAAAAGGAACAAAATAAGCCAACATGTAAAAAATCGCGAATTTTCCCTTTAAGTGGAAAATATAGGTCAAAGTGTCCTAATTTTGCCTGGATGCTGACCTTCCAACAGAGCTACATGCATATGCATATGCATAGTAAGATGATTGTATCATGTAATATAGTTACTGAGGTATGAACTTGGATGTAAATTTGAATGTAAAGCAGAAAATATAGGTCTGAGAGACCTAATTTCTTGGAGGCTGTGAGTCAGCCCAAGATGTACCTGTATACAAAGTTTGATGACCCTACCCTGCGTACTTACTTAGATAATGCAGACGTGGACGCTGGGGTACTCCAATAGTCCCCCTTAACTTTGCTGAGGCGAACTAAAAATGGTACAGGGATCATGCAGGGCTTAGGCAATGTCACAATTTGCAATTTTATTTTCATTCTGGCGATTTTTTTGGAGACAACATTTTCTCAAATCATCTTTCCCGTATTCTTCATTTTCTACAGTGCGTAGTTGATTACTTGTCATCATTGTTGTTGTTTTAAATTAATTATATGCAAAGTCAATTCATAGCTTCAGGTAACAACTTCCACTGATTAATTCTGGTCATCTAGATCTAGGGGTGTAATGATACACCTTTTTGGCATACGTACATATTGCAATATTCTACCTGCAATACAATACATATCGGGATACATTTTACAATTATTTTGTCCTTACATCTCCGCCGCCATTACAACTGAGGTTACTCATGACATCGCAGAAAACACAGGAGAATGAAATAATCAGAATAAATTGAATGATTTATTCTACAAAATACGTAAAGTATTTTTTATTTTGTAGTAGAAAAAAGGCTTCCAAAAGAAGGCAGATATTTTTTTCATTGCACATGTTATGAGAGCTGTATCGTTCGTATCGTAAGGGGCCTTTCCAATATCATAAACCGAACTGTCATAAAAAATACCGCGATTTGGGTACATACGGTGAATCGTTTCCCCTTAATCAGGAATAAGATTTTAACAACTTTATCTATTCATTGTATGATTATTTCCATGTGATAAAATTGTAATTTGATCATGTGGTGATGGATCCATGGAATGGGGGTTCAAATGATAAACTGGCAAAAACAAATAAGAAATGGGCATGAATGGAACAATTGTGCAATATTTGCAAAATCTTGTCAAAGATAAAGTTATATGCTGATCAAATCTTAAAATGAACACTTTTGACACTATAAGAATTTTCCTATGTTTCTTCATTCATGATTTAATCTGTCATTTGTCTGTCACAAAAATAAAATGCTGTTGAATTTTCGTTTATCTATTTGTGATCAAATTTGTGAAAATATATCAAGTACAATTTGCTGATCTTTCAATCATTTTACCCTAAATAATATTTCTTGTTAACATATATAAAAAGAAAACAAACTATTTGCACAAATTTTACAATTATATTTCAATTGTACGATATTTTTGAGAACTAGAGCATGTCGAAACTGGTGTTGTCCGAAGGGCCCACAATTTCAATCCTGAAACTCTGGGCAAAAGTAAAATAATATAAGTGTGGATTCAAATTCTGTTTGACCCATTGGGCATTAATGTGTTGATACAGTAATTAGCTGGACACAGTGATTTCTAGAAGTTTAAACAAATCATACCATTTCTTAGTTTCAGACTAAATATCAATTATTTCCACTGATACAAGCCAAAAAAATCTTTGACAAACAATTTAGTTCATATACAGTACAGCCAGAGACTTACCATGATAATTCACTGTGATAGACATATCTCTCAAAATTTTTAAATGAATATATCTTTTTTCCTGATTGATCTATCCACATAATTTCTTTTGCATATTAAGTGGTAGAATTCATCACTTTAAATGCAAAAGAAAGCATGTTGATAGATCAAACAGGAAATGAAATATACACATTTCACTAAGCAGAGTGATACGTCTATCACAGTGATTTATCACGGTAAGTCTCTGGCTGTACTGTAGTTAAACATCAAAGTAACGGTAAACGGGAATGGGACACCTGACAATTGAAAATTGATTACATAATACAATTTATCATTTCCAAGCTAAAGACAAAATTTCAAATCATTCCTTACGGAAGAAGCCAAGAAATGTATGTCAAAATTTGGTTTATAGTAAAAAAAGTCAATGAAGCCACAAACAGGAAGTCACTTGGACCCCTGACAAAGTTGAAAATTGCTTATATAATTACACAGTACAACTCTTCATTTCTAATCTTCAGACTAAATTTCAAATCATTCCCTTATAGTAGAAGCCAAAAAATCTGTGAAGAAAATTTCATTTATAGTAAAAATCAAAGTATTGACAAACAGGAAGTGGATGTCAAAGATTTCAAATCATTCCCACTTATACAAGCCAAGAAATCTTTGAAGAAAATTTTGTATATTGTAAAAAATAAAAGTATCGGCAAACAGGAAGTGGATGTCCCACCAAAATGAAAATGGCTTACACAATACAACTCCTCATTTTCAAGCTCTAGACTAAATTTCAAATCATACCCACTTACAAGAAATGTTTGACGAAAATTTTATTTATTGTAAAAAAATCAAAGTATCAGCAAACAGGAAGTGGATGTCCGACAAACTTGAAAATCGCTNGGATATCCCACCACCTTGAAAATTGCTCACACAATACAATTCAACATTTCCAAGCTTCAGACCAAATTTCAAATCATTCCCTGAAGTAGAAGCCAAGAAATCTGTGACAAATTTTCATTATATCTTAAAAAATCAAAGTATCAGCAAACAGCAAGTGGATGTCCGACAAACTTGAAAATCGCTTACACAATACAAGCCTCAGACCAAATTTCAAATCATTCCCTGCAGTAGTAGCCAAGAAATCTGACAAAATTTTCATTATATCGTAAAAAATCAAAGTATAGGCAAACAGGAAGTGGATTTCCGACAAACTTGAAATTCTCTTTCACACTACAACTCATCATTTTCAAGTTTCAGACTAAATTTCAAATCATTCCCTATGGCAGAAGCCAAGAAATCTTTGACGAAAATTTTGTTTCTTGTAAAAAATCAAAGTATCGGCAAACAGGATGTCGACATCAAATCAACTTGAAAATCACTAACTTGATACAACTTATCATTTTCAAGCTTCAGACCAAATTTCAAATCATTCCCTCCAGGAGAAGCCAAGAAATCCTCGACGAAAAAATTGTTGACGGACAGATGGATAGACAAAGTGAAAACTATAAGGCACCCGCATCTCTATGCGGGGCCCTAATAATTTTTGGTATGAAAAGAGATATGATTTGAGGTTTTGATATTTCCATTGTAATCAGAATGTAATTATAAAGTAATCATGATTACAGGCTATTTTTTCAAAGTAATTGATTAAATTAAATTACATGTAATCAGATTTTTTTTTTATGATAAATGATTACACTGATTACTTTTTAAAATGTAATCGATTACAGCTGATTAATGATTACAATTACCCCATCTCTGGTCACCATCACAGATACAAGCCCAATAAAGGAATTGAGAGAGTATTATTATACACTATCAGGGATTTAGCTAGGATTTTGAGACCATTAGTCACTTTTGCGTATAAATTTTGCAGTGCAATGTGTTGTATGAGATACTAATTTTATGATTTATAATTTTTCTGTATTTGGTTGTATTTAAATATGCACATCCTTGTTCCAGATTTATAATGCTCTTTCTGGTTCCTATAAGTTTAGATTAACAGAAGTTCATCTATGTGTTTGAAACTAATTTATTCATTTATTAGAACTGGCATCATACCTCTTCAAAAGAATGAAAGAGGTGAAGTTTGTTTAATTGTCCACAATCAGGTACAAACTTTTTGTAACTTATTACACATAAAACTTTCTATAAATCTGTATTATAAAAGAAATTATTTTGCAAAATATCAAACAAATGTTGTTTATAAACACATTTTAAGCTTTAATAGTGATAAAATATGAATTTTCTGTTATAATTACCAGAGCAAATATCAGCATAGGTTCAATTCTAAAAAAATAAATTCATTTTAAAGACATCAATAAAGGGAAATAACCTAACTTTCAAAAAACGTGATCTTTTAACAAAAATTCAAAGGGGAAGTTTGACCTGTTAATTATGAAAATTCTGCTGAAAGAAAGATTTAAATGTTCAAAACATTAATAATTTTAAACAACTGATAGTTAATTGCCATACAGGTGAGCAGGTTACCTCTGATTGACCGGTAATTAATGATAACAGGCCAGGAACAAAGGTAAACAAATCACCGACGGTGTTTGTTTACAACTGAACTAATCCTTTAATTAGCATTACAGGTGTAATTAAAGTGTCAGTTTGGACAATTAGATTACAGTGACAAAGATTATGGACATAATACTTTAATATTTGGCAATTTTTGAAATTTCAAGTGACGAATTGCAGGCTTAAAAATTCGCCACTTCCAAAAAAGATTCGTCAATGGCGAAAGTGACGAGCGCTAGCTAAATCACTGACTATTCATTTTTTCACTTGATATTATTTCCTATTCTATAATCATAAATAGACCAACCTGGGTGATACAAAAAATAGATTAAATTGCTTACCAATTCTTATAAAATAAAATATAAACTACTTTTTAGAAATAATATTGGAGTTTTCTAAAATATCATGATTATATGCAAATATTTTCAAAATAAATTTTTGTTTAAATCAATCTGTTGAAAATTTAAATACATATTTGAACATTTTCCATCAATTGGAAAAGACAACTTTCCATTTTAATCCACCTTTTCATGGTAATCACATCAACTCAAATTCAGCAAGACGAGTGGCATTTTTAACAAAATTTCGATTCATTCATTATTTAACTCCGTCTGCGCCAAAAACTTTTTTCATTACCAGTCCTTCGGGCTAATTGAGATAACAGATTTACTAGTCAGAATCCCATTTAACTAGTCCGGAAAAAAGGAAAAAAATTTAACGCAATGAAAGGCAATGTAGATTCAGCATGTTGTCTAGAAAATGCAGTATAAAGTTTCTGCAACAAAAAAATTCTTGCTAGTCCAGTTGGACTAGTGGTTGAAAAAATTTACTAGTCCGAATTCAAATTTACTAGTCTCGGGCATCAGACTAGTGCCTAACGGAGCAGACTGTTAACTCTTCTTGTAAATATGTCAAGAAAATTAAATTACATTTAGTTTTAGTGCTAGCTCATAAGGCAGCACAATCCTCATATATTGGCTTTATGCCCTACTACATGTAATTAAAATATAAGTTGTTATGCAAGCAAAGTGGAGATGAGAGACTATTCTGGCATTCATTTGTCTGATTCAAAACTTTTTTGTCCAGAAAATGAAATGAAGTTATGCTCAGCTTCAGTTCTATCTCAAAAGGTAGCTCCATCCTCACATATTGGCTTATGGCTATGCCAAACTAAGTTGTTATGTAACTGCAAGCCAAAAAAAGGGGGGGGGGGTGAAAAGACCATTCATAAGCCAGTGTCAGTAATTTTCAATTATTTTAGGACGAAAAAAATGTTAACAGTAAATCTAGTGCTTCTATAATTTCATCCTCAGCATATTTACTTGCGAAACTTTGTGTGATTTTTGTTGCAGCTTTAGGTGTGTTCTTCATTAACCCATAAGACGTCTTCTTGCTTAGTTCTGGCTGTTTAACGACTATATCCTGGCCTTTCAGTACTGCACCGGGTAGAACTGGTTTCGTTACACTGCCGATAATTTGTGTTACTGCGGGTAAAGCAGCTGTTCTTGGGACTCCAAACATGTTTGTCCCCTTCTTCGAATCTTTCAACAGTCAAGGTGACCGGAAGTAAGACGGTTTACGAAAATTTCGTCTTTCAAATATATAAGATATTATTTAAAAAAAAAAAAGAATGAATTTATCTAGAGATATAAACAAACCTATCGGAAAATTTAAATGATATGAATTCAATCATTATTTTGCATTTTCTCTGTTTACGACATATTCATTTGGGCAATGTAAATTTATTAATCGAATCAAACATGAGGCTACATAAATTAAACACAATAGCGGATTGCTTTCCGGTATCTACAAATTACGTTTGATGACAAGTATATATAGTCCCCGGATATAGTCCCTGGTTGGAGTGAATAAATTTATTTTTTGATTTCGATTATAGTTTATAAAAAATGCACAATTTATAAAGCAAACAATATATGACAACCGTACGCCCGGTTGTTACATGTTTATTGTGAATAAATCACGGTTGTAAATTGTTTTTTTTATCATTTGGAGTTTTCTGCTTACAGTTTGTGCTAGGCTTGAACTGTTAAGCACTGTTTGCTGTTGATGAGGAGGAGCAAAACCTTATTATGTTAGTGTGTTTTGACCATTTTTTTAAATTAAAAACAAAGCCTATATTTTTTAAGCTAAAGAATTAATTTTATTCAAAGACAAAGAACCCATTTGGATTATGGCAATACAAACATATAACAAACAAAAACATAATGTAATAAAACAAATACAGTGAAGATATATATCAGCCAAGGGTCTCCTCTGTTCTAATGACTGTTTAATAAAAGAAACAACTGAATTTGGTGTTCTGCTTCTGCTTCTGCCTCTTACTGGCCACCATCATCATGTTGATTGTTCTGCCAGTTGTGGAGTGCGCATGTATATAGAAAAAGAAAAGTTTTAAAACCTGTTGTCCAGTTTATGTAAAATTAAAACTATTTACACAGTAGTAAGTCTAAGGTAGGAGCTGAAGTTGAGACACTTGGGCTTTGCATGCGGCAAGTGTGTTGGCGGCTGCAAAAGATGAAGGTAGTGAATTCAAATTTTTGATGGTACGGGGGAAGAACGAGTATTTCCTGTAGTCATGACTGCTTGATGGTATTTGATAGGACAGGTGGTGTATGTTCCTGCTAGTTCTTGTAGGCGGAAGTAGTTTGTCCTCTTTATTTATAACAATTGAAGTCTTGTTGTTTGTCTTCTTTGTTGTAAGGTGTTCCATTCGAGTGTGTTGATTGGCTAAGGATAATAGCTAGTTGCTGGTGAAAAGTTTTTAAATTAAACTCATTATTATTTTTATTAAATTTTGTAATAAATTTTGTTCGAAGACTCAAGTTGATTATTAATTTCACAATTAAAAGAAACCCCTCTTGACAACGGCCCCATTACTAAATTCAGCAATCGAAAAATAAAGGGCTACGCCGAGCGCGGCATGATACGATCGCAGCATGTCGAACACTGAAATTTGAACAAGTGTAATTCAAAATGAATGAGGACACAGTAAAGAGCTTGATACAGTTATTAAATGGACACAATAAAGGGCTTGACCCAGTAATTAGCTGCACACAAACTAAGGAAAATAAAAAGTAGCTCTTATGATTCCTTATATAGACAGGAAATGGTAAGAGGTATGTCAAATTGTTCACTGTGACAACCAACATACTACTTTAACTATACGATAAGAGGAATCCGAAGAAATGAACACATTAAAATTCAAAATAACAAGTGTGGATCGTATTGCGAGGCAATCCGGTGGAATAATTCTTTGCTATACCAGCAAAAGTAAAAGAAAAGTTTTTCATGTCCAAGGCCCATAACTCCGTCAAAAATCAATGGACCGGAACCAAACTCAAACTTGACCTGTAACTCTTAGTGGTAGACTCACATAGCAAATAACCTATATTTTACCAAAATTTTCAAAGTCCAAGGCCCATAACTCTGTCAAAAATCAATGGACCGGAACCAAACTCAAACGTGATCTGTAACCCATTGTGGTAGACTTGCATACCAAATATCAAGGACGTAACTATACGTCCTTGCAAATATCAAGTAAATATCTTTTATAGTATGGGAAAAATGTCCGGAAAACCGAATGTGACGGACTGACGGAGTGCAAACCTTACGTACCCTTCGGAGAAGCCGGTAGGGGACTAAAAATAAGATTTTACATAATTTGAAAATTGCAATTTCAGCCCCTTTGACCCCTTATAGCTCGGAAACCGTAAGAGCTACGCCAAATATGTTGACATTTTAATGCAAGCAAATATCAAGAAGAATCCAAAGAAAAAAATCTCATTGGAATCCGATGAAGAATAAAGATTTCACCTATTTCAAAAATTGCCAAATTGGCCGATTTGACCCTTTGTTGCTCAAAAACAGTAAGAGCTACGCCTAATCCGTTGACATACTACTGAAAGCTTACATCAAGAGGAATCCAAAGAAAAACCCAATCACAATCCGACGAAAAATAAAGATTTCGGCCCCTTTGACCCATTGTAGCTCGGAAGCGGTAAGAGCAACGCTATAAATCTATTGACACAATACTGAAAGCTTACATCAAGAGGAATCCAAAGAAAAAAAAACAAAAAACGGAAAAATAAAGATTTCACATATTTAGAAAATTTGCAATTTTGTCTCCTTTGACCCCTTGTAGCTCGGAAACGTTGAGAGCTACGCCAAATCCGTTGACGTACTACTGAAAGCTTATATCAAGAGGAATTCAAAGAAAAAAATCCCACTGAAATCCGAGGAAAAATAACAATTTTATTTTATCAGCAAATTTGCAATTTTGGCCCCTTTCGGCCCCTTATAGCTGGGAAAGGAAACAAGTCGCAAAAAATATAATAGTTGAACGCTGTATTGATATTTTATATGGAATCTAATGAAAAAAAAATGCATCAAAATCGGACAATAAATGAAAAAAATATAGATTTTTGAGATTTCCCCCTTTCAGTTGGACCCATATATCTCATAAACGGCACATGTGACGTGAAATCCGTTGCATACTGCTAATTGGAAATTTCCTTAGAAACACACTGAAAGAAACCCCATCAAAATCCGATAAATAATAAATATTTTACAGCCCAATATATGAAAACACCTAATTTTGTCTTTTTGGCCCTTTTTAAAAAACAGACGGGGCCACAATATAAAAAACCAATCCCAACCTTCCTTTTATGACAAGGAACATTATATGTTAAAATTTCATAAGGATTGATTAAGTCCAAGATTGATCGAGTTCCTATCGTTATTTATGTTTGTCTCTTGTTTTCATTATTGTTTTTCTGGTGCAGTTTGCTTGTAAATTGTGGCATGTGATTGTAGTTCCTGGCCATTGTAGGTGTAAGCTGTTATCCTGTATTTATAATGATCAACCAGAACTGAAGTTATTGCACGGAAACGAAGAGTCTACAGAAGCCGCCGACGCCGCCAGTATCATACCAATATACGACCTCAATTTTTTTTTTTTGCGGTCGTATTAATTAATTCTCCCCTATCTTCAATACTAAGGACTGTTTTATAGGGAAATTTTCATTATATGACCGAGGATCCGGGATAGTTTTTAACTTTCGCAGTTATCACACGGTTTCTGTCGAGTAAGTCTCAGTATTCATACTTATATTGATTTAATTGTACAATCAAAAAAAAAAGAAACGTGTTTCATCTTCAATAATTTTACACACATTACAGAGTCGTCTTTCTCTTTTTTGAATACCTTACATCTAGTATTGGTGAAATACTTAACGGCCACCTCAGGCAACTATTTCTGATCATTTCTTGCTCTTCCGAAGCGAAAACGTATATTTCTTGGAACAAACAATATCCATTTTTGGGAATTTTGTTGATAACTAATGAGCATAGATCTCCGTCGTGCTCAGAACGCTGTGCCGTTTAGTCGATTTTAGCTTTCCTCTGATATTATATTGGTTTCTCATTTCGTACTTAGATCTTTTAATTTACATTAACAAAGATGGACGTTTGAAATCTAAGCTATTTGACAAACGTGATGACTTGAACTTCCCAATTGTGAACTTTCCCTTTCTGAGCAGCAATAAACCTACCTCTCCAGACTGGGGAGTACATTTCACAGTTGATTCGTTACTGTCAAGCATGTAGTTTATAAGTGATTTTTTGAATAGAGTAAAAACACTGTCCCAAAAGCTGCTTAGTCATGGATTTGTTCAGTCTTTGTTACTTTCATCCCTGCAAAAATTCTGCACCATGATATCATTGACAAATATAAAGTGTCCGTGTCCCAAATGAAAACGGACATTTTCAGCTAGATTTGTCGTATTCGCGGATTTGACATAACCGGTTTTGACTCAACCCTGGATTGACTCACTGATAGTGTGACGAGTGCCGCTAGCCCATCCGGAGCACCTGATGTTGCGAGTTCACACTGTCAGTACTTTAGTTTTTCGTGTTGTTTTGTATATCACACTGTAAAGCTTTAGTTTTGTCTTCGTCAGCGATATGTTTGTGCTACTAATTTGTCATTGTGATTGTTTTCAAGTCATACTATAGAGATTCACAAAAAGCTTTTCAAACTTTCACCATGGTACTGTTTGAGGGTTAGAGAAGTAACATGTATCATGGATTTCATTGTCACGGTTTTTTTATCTAAGGGTTAGAAAATGACATTAACCAATCCGAATCACTATATGCCGCCTCACTGATAGTGTGACGAGTGTCGCTAGGCGGGCATGACATGCTTACCCTAACGGAGCACCTGATGTCACTCCTGGTTTTCATGGGACTTCACACAATGAGGACCTTAGTTCTTAATGTCGACTTTTTATTTCCGTGCATTATAGCTGTCTCACGTCCTTGTTTTGTTTTTGTTTTTCTCCGTTGCCCTTTTTGCCATGTCTTTGAACTTCGATTTTGGTAGTCATCGCTTCCCTTGTTCCTTCGGTATTCTGCTGCCGTTGTTTTATGATAAAAAGATGACTGTCTACTCCCATACAATTTTACAACATTTTCGAATGAGTTTTCCCATATGTTTCAATGTTTATTGCAACGGTCAAGCAAGTGGCAAAAGTTTCATTCTGAATAGATGTAATTTAATTTACACCCCAAGCCTACGTCCCCGAAAGACTGCCTGCGGAGAAAGAAACACATTGTAAATTTTTTGACAGCAGACAACATAGATCGTGTATGATTGACGGTAGTGTCTTGATAAGATTTTACATTTGATTGGTTGCATAATAATAAAACTATCCAATCAAATTTAAAATCTTCTCTGGGTCGTGCTTTCAATCAATTGATTTACATACATCGCTGTCAATCAATTATCAACAATGGTTTATGTACCTGCGGTCAGTTTATGCGAGCGTCGGCTTGGGTGTGAAATTAAATCTCTTTCAATTGAAACTTTTGTCACTCGCTTGACAGTCCAGGGCCATGAGTTTTCCAACATAAATGAAATGAAAAGTCTATATTTAAAGAACTTCTAAATATTATTCCTGTATTAACTTCAGTGATTTCAGAGAATATATTATATTATCGAAATTTTCATCCTAGCCTGTCATTGAGCAATAACATTGTTTTTAAAAGATGTATAGCTCACCTGTTACATTAGAAATCTGTGTTACATCTGTTCCAGAGTTAGAAATATATTTCGTTTAGCTATATTTTGTATCGTCAGAGGTTCAGTGTTAAACTTTGTTCCTGGGTGAATGTCATTTTAAGAACTGGCATATACCATCTTAGAAGGAAACTACTAGTACCTATAAATAACATTGTTACTTTGTTCATGTTTATTTAATCATTTAATTACTTAAGTACTTCCATCGGACGAGGACTTCATCGATATTTTCAAAGGAGGATTTCAAAGACCCACAAAGGACTGGTATAGCTACTCCAGAAAATTTAGTTTGCTTGCAACTGGCTGTATAGTTTCTCAGGAGAAAAGTGGTTTAATATATTTCCCATGTTTGTAGGATGCAATGAAATATTTAGTTCTTCCAGTTTCATTTTTCACAATTGACTCAGTCCTGTTGCTAACTGAATTTTACTGTTGTTACGATTGTTTTTTTTTATTTATCACATTGGCTATAGGGGGAGGTTTAGGCCCAATAAAACTAGTTTAACCCCGCCGCATCAGGTTTGCGCCTGTCCTAAGTCAGAAAATTTATTAAGCCTTTGTGTGTCTTGTCTGTTTTCTAGTTAGTTTACTTTATGTTTATAGGAGTCTAGGATGATGTTTATTTCGCTGAACCTGATTACTCTTTACTATGGGCCGACTTCGACCTGCCGTTGCTTGTGGGGTTTCCTCACCGTTCATTGAAGATCCTATGGTGGCTTTGAGTTGTTATTACTCTCCTTTGGGTCGTTGTCTCTTTGACACATTCCCCGGTTCCCTTCTTTTTTCTATTCACGCCGACGCGGCCACCTTTGACGGGGAACGACTTGCCAAGTACAGAAAGAGAACTAAAGTTTTTTTATACTTATGCCCCTAGCTGACGGCGTCTTAGATTGGTCGCGGGCTTGCTGAAGATATATTTAGTTAATGGCTATTATGACAAAGTTCGGTTGTAATCAGAATAAATAGTTAACAGATCGACCAAAAAAGCCAAGCAATAGCAAAAACTCACCTATACCTGGGTAGGCAAAAAATTCTTAAGGATAAGTCAGCTGTATATAAAGAACTAAATGGCAGGAAATTACGCTTATAAATCAATTTTTTGCGTTGGGTTTTTTTTGTGTGTTTTTTTAGGATGCTATGTTTTGTTTGTTTTATTTGTCTTTTTGTACAGTTTGTTTTGTATTTTTGTCTAGCTTTCTTCTTCTTCTTCTTTGTGGCTTTCTTTCTTTTTCGCTGGCATTGTTCCAGTTCTCGAATGAAAAGTGTAATGTGCGAATATTATTTAAGCTATGTCGTACAGATTAACTAATGACAACATGGCTGATCATATTTCACACATGCTTCCATCTGCTATGATGACTGAATGTATATGTTATATTGATTGTATATGCCCGTCATGGGTAAAAAAATCTCTGTCTCGGTATCTACTTGGTATTTTTTTTAAATCGGATGAGAAATAACTTTACAATTAAATATTTTTCAAATAGGTAGTTTCATATGAAATATGTAGGGAAAAATGTAAGTGACAAATTGACCACTCTGTACGCCGGGTCGTGTCACCATAATAAGGCTCTCTTGAGCAATAACAGTGCTTTCAGTACTTTGAAAATGCTCGAATCAACTGTGGCTAAATGCTTAACCCAAATGCAAAGGACGCTGGGAGTCTGGTAGATTCAAAATGGAGGTTTGTGTACAATTCAAAAATTTGAACTTTTGTTTTATAAGTTTGTGTATACAATGCTTGAAAATGTTTTAATTTGGGGATTAATGAACTGGGGAGGCTCATTTCAATATATAGATATCTGTCCACGACATTTTCAATCATGATCAACTGTGAAGCAGCTCTTTTCGAGTTTCGTTTTCAAGACGCGGTGTCAGCGTGCCCTGTTAGTAGCAATGCCAACGGGGCCTTTTCAACGTTTTTTCTTAATTTGATGACATTATTAAATCCATGAGGAAATGTTAAATTCTTTTGAAAATTTCCAATTGTGTTAAACCAGTGTAATATCGCGGTGTTCGTTTTCATTCGGGTAAATGTCAAAGGGAGATAATTTCATTGGGACTAAAATGTCCAAATACAAATACAAATACAAAAAGCTTTATTTAACGTCGGTACAATACATAACATTACAACATAAGCTCTCACGAGCTTTTGAAACCGACACATAACAATCACACATTACATACACAATACATAGACATACACAAAGCATACATTAAAACATAGGCATATCAGGGTAAAAAGCAAGCACAAAATAAAACATAAAAGGATCAAATGAATTTGGCGGCTACAATCCTTGTATACAAGGATTGTCCACAATCCTTATATAAAAGGATTGTACCTTTTTTCCAAAATTTTTGGAAAAAGTATTATTTATTAAATTGACTAAATATGCACAATTTTTTGTTATTTTTATAAGAAATATACATTTTGAGGTTTTTATTAGTGGTTTTTTGTCATTGTTTTGCATGATATGGCTTCATTTGAAGATTTGTCTAATTATGACAGCTTGTGTGTTTAAGGCAGACAATGTTGTTGTAAAGGATTATGGATTACAATCGTCATTTACATATTTAAATAAACATGCTCAATAGTAGAGCATGCACAAAATTCAGCTGCAATAAGAAACAAGAATTAATTTATTTAATTTAATTTTATTTTATATTAATAATGCATATTAAATTACAGCACTACTGATACACAAGGATGAATGATAAATATGATAAAATGTAAAGTAATATTACATAAAACACATACACATACAAATGGTTGTATTTTTTGTACTTATGGTGCCAAGACAAAATGGTGAAGAAAGCTGCTGAGACTACAGGCATTTCAGAGAAAACTACTATCCAAATTTACCAGTATATAAGAGACATCTGTACAACAAAACTTATACACACTCCATTAAAACTTTTATTGCTGAAAAAATAACTGCTATCCCCTCTAATCTATCTGGAGTCATCATTCCATCCCTTAATTTTCACACAAATAATCATTATATCATTTTAATAATTTATTCCATATCCCTACTTGATATAAAACTACATTTGTAATCCTTTCATTATTTTCCAAGTAATTTGTTTGATATTGCTGTGTAAACAAAACCCAAGCCCAGCGTTAATTAATTCTTGTTGTCCATGTCTCAAATTTTAATTTTTTACTTCAAAAATTGCAAAAATGACAAAAAAGGCAAAAATAATATTAATTTTATTTATTTTATTCATTTTAATATAAATTTCTTCTAAACATACATTACATGATTTTCGGTTGGGGACTACAATCCTTGTATACAAGGATTGTACAATCCTTTTGTATAAGGATTGTGGACAATCCTTGTAAACAAGGATTGTAGCCGCCAAATTCATTTGATCCACATAAAAGCTATAGAACATGCTGTAAGAAAGTAAATTAAGAGGCAGCACTATAATAGCTAAAAGCTAAGCACAATAAAACATTCAGCCAAATAGATAAAAGTACTAATGTCTATTAAAATCATGCAATCTAAATTTAAAAGATAAAATTAGCAGCAAGCATTGCAGTGGCACGAGTTGCCATTCCATGAATTAATCAAATTCTTAAATTGATTAAAAGATGTCTGAGTTCTAAAATGGTTTGGCAACTCGTTCCATAATTTTGGGGCAGCGTAGTGGAAAGATTTGAGCCCGTACCTTGTCCTCACTGGTGGTAATTCAGCAATGTTGTCATACCTGAAATTATATTTTGTATTTTTAATTTTCACTAGATTGTGTAAGTAAGAAGGGCTATCCTTTTGTAAAATTTTATATACTTCTATAACCATAGTTCTTAATCTTCTTACCTTTAGTGATGGAAGTTTAGATTTAATTAACAGATCTTCATATGTGCTTTTATAGTCATCATATATAAACCTTGATGCACGTTCCTGAATTTTCTCTATTTTATTTGTGTTTGATTCGCTACAAAAATGCCATGTTAGGGGGCAAAAATTAAAATTAGACAAAATGAAAGAATAGTATATTGTTAACTTTCCTAATTTATTTAAATAAATACCTAATCTTTTTAAAAAGTTTAGCTGTCTAGAAGCTTTAATACAAATATTAGAAATGTGGGAGTTAAAATTAAGTTCAAAATCTATGGTTACCCCTAGTAATTTTACTTCTTCCTCACACTGAATTTTATTTCCTGCTAAATTAAATTTAATATTCATATATATCCCTAGACTTTTTGCCAATTGCTATGGCCTGGAACTTGTCCGGGTTAGCCTTCATCTGATTAGATGCAAACCACTTAATTAAAGCCAAACTATCCCTTTCCAAAATTTTAATAATATTTTCAATATTATGATCGGAACGCGAGAGCGTATTGTCATCAGCGTAATTGTATAATGTACTTTCGCTAGTAAAATGAAATTTTCTGTATTTTAAACAAGATATTTTCTGTGAAGAGGCCATTTGATCACCACTTTTACTACCAATACGCAGATATACAAATGGTTCAATATCCTTTAGTCTCTTGATATTTGCATTGGAATGGTAGGAGGTCGTTATAACTGAACCATTGGTCAGGTTGGGGATAAGCCCAATTGGGATACTATATCCCAATTGGGATATATGACTAGTTATTTCTTAATTATATTTCAGAGGTTTAATGTCGCATCATCATACATGAAAATTATAAATATATAGGGTAAGAGCTTTCGGGGGATATACTTCTGTTGTCAAAAGGATGCTGCAAATTTTCTGCAGATCGATTTATGATTAAAAAAAATTAGTCACTTTGAATTTTAGATAACTTAATTAAGGTTTAAGGAAGTAACAACCGTTCTTTGTTGCTTCTCTCAAAGAAAGCTCTATCGGCATTCGAATTAAGCAAACCGTGGTAGTTTGAGGAAGATAGTTTTTGATTATCAAAGGAATAAAGTAGAGAAAAAAAAAGTCAAATTGAAATGACTTTTGATTTCTTCTAGAGTTTTCTCCCGTTGACCATATATTAAAACACGCTGTAAATGTTGGGTGAAGCAGTGATGTTTGAAACTTCTACATCTTTGCATAGTTTTTACAAACTAAACTTCAGTTCAATTAAATTGTATTTTCACAGACGTCTCGCGTCTCCTGCCTTGAAAATTTAACCAGTTACAATCGTGATGATCTTTAATTTTGACAGATGCTGATGAAATGCAGCATCAACGAGAAGATGATGATATATCATTTGATGACTTAAACCATTAAGTTTCTCAGGTTTTTTGTTTCATTACGCGCCATTGAAATGTGAAGAAATAATCCATAAAAAATTGACCAAATATCCCAATTGGGATATAAGTATAATAACGATATATCCCAATTGGGCTTATCCCCAACCTGTTGGTGTCATTGTTTGAAGTGAAATTTTGGTTATCTCTCTTGACTTTTGGCACACAATGTAGCTACTGTCGGACATAAGGCCTAAAAAAATAGTTGTGTTTCTGGTTGGCCGACCGACCCTAGTCTAGAACCCCTGACTCACTTTTTTATTCCAACTTCAAAAAAATAAAAAGTTTGAATACCCGACCGACCACGTTTTTCTTCCTGTTTGTAAAACTTTGCCGATTGTCGATTTTATATAGAGGTATGATGTTTTCATTAGATATTGTTCATATCTTAGCACATTAATTGATCAAATTATGTCTTGTAATGCTGTTTAGTCATATAATCAAAGAATAAAGCAAAGAAAATTTGTTTTTGCACCATTGTTTTTGACTTTCGGTTACATTAAGTTCGGGAACAGAAACGGTGAATTCGTCCAAATCACAAATAAATCTATCTGAAGAAAAAAAAAAAAGATTTAAAAAATAAAAAATAAATCCAACCTACCCACCCAAATTTTTCACAGGACCATAACCGGAAACACAACTAATTTTTTTTTAGGCCTAATATACTATTGTAGAGGCCTGACACAATGGTGCAAATAACCTTGTTTTTTTGCACCCCTTCCCAGCTTCCCTAATGTAATGTGATACTCAGTCCACAGTCGTTCCTGGGAGGGTTGGGTTCGGACAGGGTTAAGGGAGAAAGAAGAAAGGGGTGAAAAAGGGAGAAGTAGAAAATAAGATGAAAGGAGACCATGAGAAAAGGAAGGGGGAGAGACAGGAAAGAGGGAGCAGGAGAAACGAGAGTTGGGGCAGGGGAAAGTCGCCCCTGTCCGCCCCGCCTCAGGTTAAGGACTTGGTCGTATTATGCACATCGAACCCCATGTAAGTTGCACATGTGCAATATCTCTTGGACCATGCAGGAGTATCCCATTTTCAAGCCCAGGAATTTGTCCCAGTATGTGCCAAAAACTTTTTCATTCACTAGCCCTAAGGGGCTAGTAAGGTCCGGTGTTGTACTAGCCCGAACTCAATTTCACTAGCCCTTTTAGAAGATTCTTTGTTAAAAGGTACAATTTTAACTAGCCCACCGGGCTAGTGACTCCAAATTTTTACTAGCCCGAGACAGATTTTACTAGTCTCGGGCGTAGGGCTAGTGGCTAAAGGCACAGACTGTAATGTCCTGCATGTTGCTGTATACGTAAATCTTCTGTACTTTGTTTAAAAATTTGTGAAAAGTAACTGTTATCTACCCTAGAGAAACAGATAACCTGCATTTTTGTGTTGTCACACAATTAAAAAACAATGAAAACCAAATGTATCCTCTTTGACATGGGTTTAATAACCCAGTTTAAAGCTTCTATAACCCTAATATAACTGAAATAATGAGTTTTCACCCAATTATTCTGTCATTGAGAAATGCATGCGGTAGCCAACTCTTCAATGCTTTAGCAAAATCATAAATTTAACTGTGTCCCTGTCCACATTTGATTTATTATTTGGTTCGAGGTAACAGTAGAACAATTTTTGAGAGGAAAATGGAAAACTTCTTCTGTTTCAAACAGTTAATTGAAACATTTTGTGAAATCTGAAGTACAGTTCCTGAGTTGCATAAATAAACTTTTTTTTTTTTAATGAACATAAGGTCTTATATATTCACAGATTAAGATGGAAAACAAATAAACTGAGTCAAAACTTCCAATGGTTCAGTAACGCAATTTATATGCTGAAATATGTCCCCTTACAATGTGTAGAATAAAATCCAAAAGAAACTTTTCAATGTTACTTTTAATTAAAATTATCTATAAATTCTTTAGAAATAAAAAGTGAAATAACTATAGAATTTTTATTGGATTTTGAAACTTGTGTAAATAGTTAATATTAGTATATCCTTTGAAATAAAATAATAAATAAGTAATCTCATGTGTGAGAGACCTAAGTAGGTAGTCAAGGACATGAAACACTCCCACTGGCCCAGTCAGTCAAATTAATGCATATATTGAAACAGTACATGATTTCAATTCATGCAATTCATAGAAAATCTACTGATGTCTTTGTTTTAAACTCAGATTACTAAATCGGCACAAGGCTAGCCGTTACATCCATGAGGGAAATTCTTGAAGTTCAATGCTTCTACTGTACTGGCACAATATTTTTGCTTGTACTGGTTGACCTCCCGTGTCAGTTCTTTTTACAACTGGTGCTATATTTTTTACCTATATTTTTTTCTTTAGGCATGACAGGTAGATATTCTTCACGTTTGATTGGGTATAATTGCTATAATTTTCACCTTGGTTTTGGTAACAGATAAATTTTCACATTCAGTATAATTGGTATATTTTCACCACAGGTATTTCTTACTGACAGGCATTTTTATCATTTGGTATGTAATTGCTATAATTTTCACCAATTTATTTTCCTAACAGTAGATATTTTTCAAGCTCAATATACAACAGTCACATGACGGTTGTATTACATTATATGTATCATGTACATGTAATATGTACATTTTTTTGTACTACATGCAAGTTGACATGCAGCATTTATATCACTGAAATACATGTATATATATTATAAAGAAATTAAAAAAAAACATATTATAATAATGTTTTTACTCTTGCATTATACTTGCTACAAGTCCCTTTCTCTGTTAATTAATCAAATTATTTTTTATTAGAAAAAAGGCTATTTTAGAGATGATATCTATTATGGAAACAGGTTGATAGCTGCGGGATCGGAGCTATAAGTAATCATGTGTTATCAGAAAAGATATGGTCTCTTTGCTAGCAATTTGGAATATTGATAATAAAAAAGAAAAAAAATTTAACAAGGAAAGGGACTTGTAGCAAGTCTACTCTTGCATTTACATGTGAATGTATAAGGATTTCAATATATCTCATTTATCTAGCTTAAAAATTGTTAATTGGATCAAGTAATTGAGGTCTTAGACTGATACTTTCTTTCAAATAACACCTTTAGTTTGGACTTCCATTTGTTACAGAAAATGGATAAAGTTCTAGTTCAAGTTTATATTCACTTGACCAATTTTAGATGGAATTATAGCAATTTGAATAGGAAAGAATAAACCGTATCCAAGGTCTAGAATCAGGATTTATAAGACCACTTTTCAACATGTTACAGTATAGAAAATGTCGTGCCATAAACTAAAGCCTAAAACGTCATGACTACACATGTATATCTTTTTGCAGTACATTTGTGGTCACATGGGGGTGAACATGTTTGTGACATAGGGCGGACAAACAATAACTGACGAATCTAAATACAAGAACTTTGATAATAGAATAAAAAGATAACAGGAAACACCTGCAATGGCCGAAAAACATAGTCACATGCCACAATATACCAAGGAACTGCACAAAAAAAAACCCCAAACAAAACAGTGTTCTCCCCAGGATTTTTCAATAGAGTAGGGGTAAATGTTTAGCTTGGCGTGGGGTGACGCTTTGACGTAAAAACTTTTTGTCATTTATAACAGTTTTAGTTACTTATTAATGATAGTTATATATAATTTTACATAAAATACAGAAGCATTATGATTAAACTGTTTTTATATTGTTTATTCAGCATGTGTACCTACTAGTAGCTAGAAATACAGCATCAAGTAAAATATCTGCCTGGAAAGCATTGGGGTAGGGTTAATGATGAAAGCATCGGGGTCAAGAATTATAGCATCAGGGTACCCCGACAGAAAAGGGCCTGGGGAGAACACTGCAAAAACAAACGTAAACAATGATAGGAACTATGTCTATTGCACCCCATTCCTGTTTAAAGGTGGTTTAGGCAACCACAAATGATACAAATGCCAAAACCTTGTATTGTAGAAAAGATTAATCTCTTTGACATTGAAAATAGAAATCACTATTTATTTTATAGCAGATACTTCATGTTTATACTTAGTTCCTCTAATATGATCTGTAATTTAAGTAATGTGAGGTACTAGAAGAAACATGGAGTGATCAAAGTTTATTATTGTTCTAAATTGAATTAAGTGCGAGATTTTGACACACTTTCCTTTTTATTACAGGCAGAGCAAATATTACAAGAGAGAAAGAGCAGGGGGAAGAAGGAATATTTGGTGAGATGGAAGGGAAAAGGTCCAGAGTCAGACTCATGGGAAGCTGCTTCCAGTGTTCCACAAAAAGTAGTCAAAAGATTTTCAGTAAGTAAAAGCCAAAAATGTTGTATTTTACCATAAAAAGGCATGTATTATCCACACATTTTTTGCCCTTGAAAGGATTTAGGGGTTGAGGGTGCAGATAATACACCCCTATACAACTTGATGATTTAAGCCAATTAAGTTGTTTGAGTGGATTTTGGTTGACCACATAAAATCAAAGTGGAAATGCTCAAATCCTCACATTTTGTCACTTTTGTGGAAAATCACCAATCCACTTTGGCTTGAAATCATAGTTGTTGGAGTACTGAATAACTTAATACTGAAGTTACACAAGATGTAGACTGAATTTTCATCAAAAAGGGCCGTTACTTCGGGCAAAAATCAACCAACTGTGAAACCGGTATAATATGCGCATGTTCACATCATGTCCAACCAACATACCAAATATGAACAAAATCTGCCAAAAGATAAATGACTAGTTGCATACACAAGGTATGGAGACAGACGAACGGACGGACGGACAAGGGTATTCCAGTATACCCCACACTCTGCGAGTGGGGTATAAGGACATACAGTGTGCTAGTTATAATAGCTGTTATATCCTGTTATACATATTGGAACAAATGACATACAACGTAGTTTTGATATTTGTTATATCCTGTTATACATAAATCAATCTGACAGTGTATTGATCCTGCCCTAGATTGGATCTTGATTTGGAAAAGAAAATCTATCGTCTATTGTCCTTTAATATGGTGATATCTTGTAAATGTCAAAAAGACAACAACCCATCTCTGAAGTGACCAACAGACAATTGTATGTACCTTTTAATTAAAGAATCATTAGAATTGAGGTAGGGTCTATTGCAGTCATAGGGTTTCTCATAATTTATTCTGCTTTTCATGTGTGTTTTGATGTTACATGTACTTATAATGTTTATTTATAATCCTTATTTTTTTTAATGATTTTGTGTGTTTGTGCATTATGTTTTGCACTGACCTGCATGGGTGAAATATTGCAAATAAATTAATATTGATAAA
>MJUU01003999.1:2204-16968 GCA_002080025.1 Modiolus philippinarum | reverse complement strand
ACCAAGCTACTGCAAAGACTAAGAAACCAAATAAAAAGACCAAAATAATCAAAATGTTGCGAGAATTCGTGTTACAAAATGAACACGAATGTTAAAAAAATCAAGAAAGTCACTGAACCTTGAAATAGGTGAATGAGTCTTGACAGACTGACACACTAACCCTCACTCCCCCTTTTGATTCCATATATACAAAGTCCAAAAAATAAAAAAATAAATGAGATCAAATTTTCGAAAAGATGGTGCACAATGGCAATATGAACTTTACATTCTGTTAAAATTTCACCGATTGGTGTAGTAGGAGTTGTCACCAAAAAGTATATACCCTATGGTGGACGGACTAACGAACGGGAGGACACCATGATCAAAATATAACGCCCGCTAAAGGGGGTATAAAATTAACAAAGTCAATGAACCATGAAATTAAGACCAAGCTAAATTGACAGATATCAGGCTTACGGGTACTCACTACGATGAAGTAATGACTCAAATTGACTGTCTGGGTTTAACAACTGCTCAAAATGTGCATGAATGTGAAATTCACAAAGTCACTGAAACATTGAATTGGGGTCAAGATTACATTAAAGATGTCATACGGACATGTTCCAACTTGGATATTTCAACATAATGGCCTGTCTTGATTGCTAAATTATGCACAAGAATTTTAAAAAAATTAACAAGTTACTGAACAATGAAACTGAGGTCAAGGTTACATGACAATTGTCTGATTTTGGTGTAACAATAAACCAAGTATGATCTGTCTAGGTGCTACAATTGCAGAGAAATTGAAATGAACGTAAAAAAATTAACAAAGTGACTGAACCATGAAATTTGGGTCAATCTCACATTTTCGGTGTCAGACAAGCATGTAGCCACTAACTTATAGCAATACAGCAGATATGGTGTCTCGATACATTACGATGGATATTATCTTGAATGTAAAACTATGCCGCAAAAATTTACCAAGTAACCGAATAACAAAAATACTGTAAATAAAGTTCCTGCATATGGCCACTTCGACAACTTATGTCTCTTGGGTGCAGGTAAAATTCCAAAAAAAAAAAATTGGAAGATCATCAACTCAAAGATGTTTAAAGCTGATAGAGAACAAATAACAAATATGATCTAAATGGTAAGCCAAAATCAGCTGAGAACAGAGCTTTGCATGAGGAAGATACTCCTTAGTTTTCTACAAAATTTCTAAAATTTGCAAGTTTCCAAATAAAATCGGCTTTGGTGTCAGCACCGAAGTAAGGACTACTGTGCTGGTGAATACCTTCGGGGACTAACAGTCCACCAGCAATGACATCGACCCTGTGATAACAAGTAACACAATACCGAAGTTACTGCCAATTTTCGACAACTTATGCGAACCGTTCAAAGGAGCTCAAGTAACAAGTGACATGCTTGCATATGCGTATTATAGTCAACGGAAATTATATCCTTAGCTAGCTGTAAGTAACAGCGAGCATTTGTCCGGACAGTACCCTTGAGTATTGTCTTCATGTTTTATGTACTTCATTATAAGAGTACTCGTCTTGATAAGTTGAACTTTTTTCTAGTTTGATTTTTACTGTGAGTCTTTTTGTGTATTTCTTTTTAGCCATTCACCACACATAGGGGGAGGGCTTGGATCCAAGAAAACGAGTTTAACCCCAGCGCAATTTTTGCGCCTGTCCCAAGTCAGGAATATGTTGGTCATTGGCTTGTCCTTGTCTTTTTATAAAATTTTTGTTTATTGACATTTGGGTTATAAGATGTGGTACAACGGCAGAAAGGAACAAAGGGGTGAAATTCACAAAAATCGAAGTCCAAAGACAGGGCAAAAACGAGAACACAGAAAACAATGACGTTAGGCACAAAAACAATGACATTAGACAGATACAAAGCACAGAACCAGAAATTGCAACATCCAGAACAAAGGCACTCACAGTGTGAACTCCAGTGAAACTGAGAGTGACATCAGGTGCTCCGGAAGGGTAAGCATTTTCTGCTCTGTTAACAGCACCCGTCACACTCCGGGAAAATGTCAAAGTCGGTAGTCAAATCCGGGAAGACGTGAATCTAGCTGAAAATGTCCACTTTCATTTGGGATACTGACACGTCATATCTTTCAATGATGCTATGGTGACGGCCATAGAATTTCTTGAGGGTTGAAATTAACAAAGGTTGAACAAATCCCTGACTAAGCAGCTTTTTGGACAGTGTTTTTGCTCTGTTAAAAAAATCACTGTACAAACTACAAGCTCGACAGTAACGAATCAACTATGAAATGTACACTCCATAGGCTGGAGAGGTAGGTATATTGCTGCTAAGAAAGGAAAAGTTCACAATGGGGAAATTAAAATCATCACGCTTGTCATATAGCTTAGATTTCAAACGTCCATCTTCGTCAATATACAATAAAAGATCTAAATACGAAGCTGAAGTAGGTGTTTCAGTTGTTTCTTTAATTTCAAGCTCATTTGGATAGATCTGATGTAAATAATCCTTAAATTTAGGATTTTTAAGAGAAAGTACATCGTCTATGTAACGGAAGCTGAAATTAAAGGACTGGGCTAAATGTTTTTGTTTTCTTTGAATAAGCCCTTGTAGAAAACTTGGCCTCGTACGAGTAAAGGAAAAGGTCAGCTAAAAGCGGCGCACAGGTTGTTCCCATAGAAATCCCTATTGTCTGTTGGAAAACACGACCTCCAAATTCGACAAAAATATTGTCGATAAAAAATTTTAACATTTTGATTACGTCAGTCTCAGTGTATTTCTTATTTGAATCGGTGTGGTTCTTAACAAAATATGTCTTGTCTTTCCCTATAACTAAATAGGTGTATCTGCGTTCTCCATTTTTTGTGCAGAATCATTGATGTATTAAATCTGCAATTACTGTTTTCAGTTTATTGTGTGGCAGGGTTGTATAAAGTGTAGAAAAGTCAAAAGTTTGAATGCTATGGCAATGGGTAAGACTGGTTGAGGAAAGCTGTTCAAGAAGATCTTTTGAATTTTTAAGAATCCACATTTGATTCACACCGCTTGTGGAGTAAGCTTTATTACAGTAATTTTTCAGGCCATCTCTGACTGCAGTCAAGAAAGTAGTGAGGAGCTGTGAAAGAGGTTTAGTGGTGCATCTGGAAGACCCGGCAATGAATCTCTGTTTGTATGGATTCTTATGAAGTTTAGGTACCCAGTAGATGTAAGGGAGTTGATTGTTTTCATCATTAGCTTTTATGCCAAATGATGCTAGCACTGAAGTGTTTTACAATCTCATCCCTCGATATTGTAGTAGGGGTATAAGTAGGGTTTCCAGATGAACTGTCGATGCCCATCTCCTTCACAAGACAGTCGAGATAGTGTTTCTTACACACAAACAGTATGTTGTTAGAAGCTTTGTTTGCAGGGACAATGACGTAATTTTCATGGAGGTTGGACAGAGTTCTTTCTACAGGGGGATCTTCAAATATACTGGGATTTCTGGATTTCACAGCTGTTTTTAGGCGCCGGATGCGATTTGCAATTAATGACTTTATGGACCTAATCAAGTCGGACAATGTCTCAACGTCCTCTTTCTCTGTCTTTGCCCACTTCCTAGCATAGTCTTCAACTGCATCCATCAAAATCTTGAAGTTGAACTTCCAGTTAATGTGCTGGGGCTCACGAAATTTGGGACCTTTTGAGAAGATATCTCTTAGTTTGAAGTTGTCTACGATATCTAGGTCACCAGTTATAACGTGTCCAGCCGGGGAAGAATGGGGAAGAGAAGCAAGCACAATCAGGTGGTTTGGCTTTAAAGTCATCAATTTGTAAGTCACACAATACCCGTTTGTAATTGAAAATGGAAGTTGCAATTGGTTTGTTTCCATTGATTTATTCACTTTTTTACATTTTCGGACCATTTAGGGCTTGCTATATGGTGTGAGGTTCCTCATTTTGTTGAAGACCGTACGGTGACCCCTAGATGCTTTGTTTTGGGTCGTTTTAACCTGGATATGGGATGTTGTCTCCTTAACATTTACCCCATTTCCTTTCTTTTTCATAAAATACACCAATAAACTATAAAATATAATATAACTATGCATTTCAAATCATGAGAAAATAATTTGAAGTAGAAACTTTTGTCTAGTTTTTATGAAGTCGTTGAACCATGAAGACAAGGTCAAGGTCATCTGAAAAGGAGCCGGAAACGTCAAACCGCATACAAGTGATATACTTTAAATGTTACTGAAGTTTTAGAATAGTATACGCCGTCGCCTCAGGCGAAACAAAAATTTAGAAAAGACGCAAACTTGCCCCTAATCGGGTGTGATGCGAAACATTGATTCAAAATGTGGTAGAAACATCGTTTGTAAGAGACATAAATTGTCGAAATTGTCACCCCCAGAACTAGAATTAAATTCGATTGTGTGTTAAAGGTCCTATGCATGTAATGTTGGTTTTTAAAATTGATCGTAATCAAAATGTAATTCCTCAACTAAGCAGCACTTGTAGAGGTATTCGATTACGAAAATTTGCATTTAATTTTATTTAATTTTAACATATTTATTCACATACAAATACACCATGCGAAAAATATATAATCCCGACACTATTAAACATGTGAGCAATTTAATCCAGATCGTGACGAAAATTAAAACTTTTTGAAAGAAGTTCTACCAAATGATAAATTTTATCAGGAATAATGGGTTAGAAACAAGAAATACCAAATTTTAATATCAAAAGTTTGTTATTTTTCAATCAAAACAGCACGAAAATAAAAGGATAAAGGAACACGCTGTATTGCAAGTTAATTATCTTTGTGTTTTCAGGCGCGTGATTATCGATTTTTCTTGATTTCAAACGAAAACAAATTCCCCCGAGAACACGTTTGGATCAGAACAATATCTATGTCATCTATAAATATCGTATTCATGCGCTATATTTCAATAGTTTTTGTTTTGTGAGATAACTGCATGGGATATGTCTAAATATATCTAGAGAAACTGCTAGTATCGGCCCCTAAATTAAGAGTTATCAAGTTCAGCGAAATAAACATCATCCTAGACTCCTATAGACATAAAATAAACTAACTAGAAAACAGACAAGACACACAAAGGCTTTACAAACTTATAAATTTATAAATGAGTATATTTATAAAAAAAAACCCAAAAAACAAAAAAAAAATCCTACACTACTAACTCCAAAACCTCTGTCTTAAAAAAGATTGATTGACTGATGGATTGGTTGTTCAGCAATACTTCAGGTATATCACGGCGTGAACTGTCTTGAAAAAGAAAAGGATGAGACAGAATGTAATTTGGAAGTTTAGTCAAGGTCGCTAATAAGAGGTGGAGTGCGTATACCCAAGAAGATGGACGTCTTCTGAAAACTTGCTGCTCAGATTTTCCCAGATCTTTACGTTTTTGATCATCATAAGTATTATTTGTGACTGATCTTTAGTCCCATAACCCCATTATTATTCATAAATTCATATTATTATCATTTATTCGGCCATACTCCCACTATGTTCTAAAATCAGAACTAGTAAAGGTGAGACTTGTCGGCGAGAAATTCAAAATTGTCATCATTGAAAACGGAGTGAACAACTAGTACCATATATCTAAACAACAATGGAAAGAAAAATTAAGGAAATACATAGCTGAACAACCTCAACTTCCAAGCGGTTTTAGATACGGAACACCGATACTGGTATCTGATTGTAAGGGCTTCACCATACGTAACCAATGCAAGGACAACAATTTTCCTACTGAACTTTGGTGTATACCCGGTGCAAGGACAGAACAACTTGTAGACCTTATTGAATCAAGATTCAGAGACACAGCAGCATAGTAATCTATTTATGGCCAGGAACATGTGACGTAACATCAAAGTTTAAAAAGACCAGCTATATCAACCTGAGACACCAAACCAATAAAACAGTTAACGATGTAGTTAAGCAATTTAAGAGAGCTGTATCAATTATCGACAAATATCCAGAAGCAGAAATCGAATTCATCGACTGCCCGTTCATCTCTATGGTCAATTATAACAAACACAAAGGCCATAAACATCCAAATAATTACAAAGCAGACGACTTCCAAGCAACTCAACACAGAAACCAAATACTCAACAATAGATCAGGCAAAACTACAATCAAGACCAGCAAATACTACTTGAGATGAAGAAAAATAAAAGGAAGGAACTTTAGAAAATCTACCAATATAAACCTAAATCAGAAAGACGGTGTTCACCCAGGTAATCTAATTAGCCTTGTCATCACAAAACTTATACTAATTGATACTTACAGTGAATGCTACCATATAGTACAAGAATCCGAACTCCTGCAACTCCATACTGAAGAAGAAGAACTATTATCTCTGTTCTAAGAAGGCCAGCAGCACCCAAGTCACATCAAGGAACATTAGGCTCCAGGTTTAAGTGAGTTAATCTTATCAGTCTTCACCTGTTCCTACCAAACCTGCTATATGTGAATGTCTAGCTGACCCAATACTTCAGACAAGCTATTATGGAACTTCGATTCTCTTTAATATGTATGCTTTTGATTATCATCATCAACTACCAAAACCAACCAAGATAATTGTGAAGAATTCAACCAGCACAAACTTCAACTTCATAAAAGAAACCTCCGGTCTAAATGATGTAAATTACCTTATATCGTATCTTAGAAAAAGGAAAATAAGACAATGTAGCCTACAAAATGGAAAAAAAACAAAAACACAAATAGCATTACAACCTTATTGTTCCTTATCTTGCTGCTACTAAGCAAGGCAAATGACATAGAGATTAACCCTGGACTAGAAAAAGAATACCTATGCGGCACATGTGACAAATCTTTAGATTGGGAAGATAAAGGTATCCTCTGTGAAACGTTCGACAAATGGTATCATGTAGGATGCCAAGATATCCATACTCTGTCATACAATCAAATAGGGGATTCGGAATTGAACATCAGTTGGCACTGCATTATTTGTAATAACCCAAACTTTAGTACTACAGTTCATGATTATAACAACATCGAAACATCAGACATCTCATTCGCAAGCTTACCAGACATACCTCCACACAGCCCGGATGCTAGACCATGTATGAGACCAGTACACTCATCAACACCAACAAGAAATCATGGACCAAAGACATGTAACCAACCATTAAAAGTACTCAACATCAACTTTCAATCAATAAAATCCAAGATCTGTCGCCTCTCAAATGTAATTGATAGTATAAAACCAGATATACTAATTGTAACCGAGACCTGGTTAGATAAAGACATAAAAGACTCTGAAATATGCCCTCAAAGCTATACCATACATAGAAAAGATCGAAATAACAAAACAGGAGGAGGCGTACTTATAGCCATAAAATCTGAATACAATAGTGAAAATGTTCCAGAACTGGAAACCAACTGTGAAATTGTATGCGCGAAATTGAACATCAAGGGAAATGGAACAATATACATCTTTGCATACTATCGTCGCAATGTCTCTACCGAGGACAGCTTAAATGAGTTTGAAATATCAGTCTCCAGAGCAAATGCCACTCATAATGCTTCAATCATAGTTGCAGGTGATTTAAACTACCCTGGCTGGGACTGGAAAAACAATAAAATAAAACCAAATACATCATACACCAATCTGCATAACAAATTAATTGATATACTGAATAACAATGCCTTAACACAGATAGTCAAAGAACCAACAAGACTGGAAAATACATTAGACCTGATTATGACTAACAGACCAGGCAAAGTAATTACTACCGAAACCTTACCAGGAATATCTGACCACGACATTGTCTTCACAGAACTGGATTTCAGACCTGTAAAATTTGAACAGAAAGCAAGAAACATACCATTATACAACAAGGCAAATTGGTTTGGAATAAAGGCTGATCTCATAAAGCTATATGACCATATGAAGAGCATGTACCTTGACAACGCCTGCTCAGTAAACACCATGTGGGAATAATTCAAACAAAATATCCATCAGACAGCTGCTAAACATATCCCACAAAAGAAAACAAAACCAAAAGATAAGAAACCATGGATCACTATGGAAATAATGAAAAGCTTGAGTAAACTGCAGAGACTGTATAAAAAGAAAAAGAAAAATGGAGATAAAGAAACAACAGAGGAATACAAAAGACTGAAATACATCATTCAGAAAAGACAGAGACAAGAATATTGGAAATACATCGAAAATATTGTCACACCATCAGAAAATGAACCACGCCCAGGAATGAAGAAATTCTCGACGTATATAAAACACAAACGCAAAGATAACTCCAGTATTACATCATTAAAAGTGGACGGTAAACTCTACAAGGACCCCACAACCAAGTCTAACATCTTAAACAGGCAATTCAAATCAGCCTTCTCAACAAAAACTACGTTTACTGAAGAAGAATTTGAAAACTCTAATAGGATGCCCAAAACCAGCATAAACAACAATCAGACTATGAAGTAATTTGACATCACAAAGAATGGCATCATCAAATTATTGAAACAATTTAATCCATACAAAGCACAAGGCCCAGATAACATCTCTCCAAGAATTCTTAAAGAATTAGCTTCTGAAATAGCACCAATACTCCAACTAACATACCAAAAGTCTTTAGACGCCAGCATTGTACCTGCAGACTGGCGCTCTGCCAATGTTTCACCAATGTATAAAAAGGGACCAAAAACAAAAGCAGAAAATTACAGACCAATATCTCTGACATCAATCTGCTATAAAATTATGGAGCACATAATAGCAAGTAACATCATGAATTATGGCGGAGAAAATAACATCTTATATCCTTTACAGCATGGATTTAGACGCAAACGCTCATGTGAAACACAACTTATAGAATTTGTAGATGATATCTCCAAAAACTTACAAAACAACAAACAGACAGATATTCATGGATTTTGCTAAAGCGTTCGATAAAGTCAACCATAGTCTATTAATCCACAAACTTAAATACTATGGCATAGAGACTAGAACACTACAGTGGACTCAAAACTGGCTATCGGACAGGAAACAACAAGTAGTATAGATGGGATAACATCAAACGAGGTAAATGTAGATTCTGGAGTTCCCCAAGGATCAGTACTCGGACCAGGCTTATTTATATATTATATAAATGATCTACAGGCACGCCTCAAGTCCACAGTCCGACTATTTGCAGATGATATAATAGCATACCTCACCATCTCCAACAGCAAGGATGCCGAAACACTGCAGCATGACCTGGAACTACTAAGGCAGTGGGAAGATGAATGGTGCATGAAGTTCCACCCAGATGTTACCAACAGAAAGACAACACTTGAGCCAAACTACTACCTTCATGGGCACAAGCTAGAGGCAGTTACATCAGCCAAATACCTCGGCATAACTTTTACCACCAAGTTACAATGGGACGGCAATATCAACAATATCTGCAACAAAGCAAACAGAACCATCGGCTTCTTACGCAGAAACTTAAAAATACCATCAATGAATATTAAAGAAAAAGCATACTTTACTCTAGTAAGACCTTTGGTTGAATACGCTAGTACAGTATGGGACCCTTATAAGCAAGGAAACATCACTCAACTTGAAGGAGTTCAAAGACGAGCAGCTAGTTATGTCTCCAATAACCACCGAAACCGCTCCAGTGTTAATAACATCCTAGATCGACTAAATTGGAGATCACTGGAAAATAGACGAAAAGATGCCAGGCTGACAATGCTGTACAAGATTGACAGAGAGCTTGTTGCCATAAATAAAGACAATAGACTACTGCCACTACAACGCAAATCAAGAACAACACATAGCAGGGCATTCCAGACAGAATCGGCTAGAATCGACGCTAGGAAAATTTCATTCTTTCAAAGGACAGTACGTGACTGGAATGGTAATATATTGATGGTAATATATTAGAGAATTCGTCTGTTCATAAACACCTTGGCATAATATTAAGCTCTGATGGAAAATGGAAAAATCATTTAAATGAAATTTATACTAAAGCTTGTAAAAGAATTAATATATTGAGATTAATGAAACATAAGTTAGATAGAAAATCTCTCGAAAAATTATTCATAGGTTTTATTAGACCAGTTTTGGAATATGGATCAATTATCTGGGACAATTGTACACAAGAGGAATCTGACTTAATAGAAAGTATTCAATTAGAAGCAGCAAGAATTATTACTGGTCTTAGAAAGGGTACTTCTCACCAAATTTTAAATAGGGAACTAGGATGGGTTTCACTTAAGGAGCGTCGAAGGATAAATAAATTAATTTTACTACACAAGATATTTAATGGCCAAACGCCTGAATATCTCTTAGATGAAGTTATTTCATTTGTAAATACAAATGAAAATTATAATCTAAGAAATGTTCGCACATTTGAGCCACCAATTTGTCGTACAAACTCTTATAAAAATAGTTTCTTTCCAAGTGTAATTAGTGAATGGAATAAGTTAGACATGTCAACACAGAATATACAAAGTAGAGAGATGTTCATCAGACAAATTAGCCAAGCTAAGATAGTTCCCCCTATTTTTTACTCCCTTGGACCTAGAAAAATTAATATAATTGTTTGTCAACTTCGTAATAATGCAAGCGATCTAAACCACCATAGATTTCTGCTATACTTGTCAGACAATTCACGGTGCGACTGTGGGGATGATGTGGAGGACAACTTCCACTTTATTTATGTTTGCCCTAATTTCATTCGCCAGAGATATGAGTTGTTCACTCAGCTGCGGAGATATGCCAATATAATAAATGTAGATGTCTTGTTGGGGGGCTCCGAAATTCTTTCATATGATGAAAATTTGGAAATTTTTTCTGCAATTCAAAAATACATTGAAGATTCTGGGCGGTTTTAACCATTATATTATACAGATAATGTTATTTGGACAAATACCACAAACCTTAAAATAAATCTTAATATAACTTATTTATTTTCATGAACATCAATACTATTTATTAATTGATCATTATATTAATTAACTATTATGTATAGGACAAACCATAAGTAACAAAATAATAATTACATTATTACTAATATTATTTATTTTGTATTATTATTATTTATGTAAATTAATCTTCTTTTCAATATAATTGATATTTACGCAAGGATGTCCTCTTGTTATATTAGGAGAGCACTTAAATAGGCCTAGCCTGATGTGCAATCCCTTTGAACCTTGTTTGTATATTTTAATATATAATAATGTTCAATAAAATATTTTGAATTGAATTGTGACTGGAATGCACTACCACCCGACATTGTGGTAGTGGACACGCCAGAGGCCTTTGAAGCCAGGATCGTGTCCCTTTGAGCCGGCAGTCTCACTTGTATATAGTTTTAAATTTATTAACTTATACATTTAATTATCATTACTATTTATCTTTGGATCTGGGTATGCGCACAAAGTAAACATTGAATAATCTTCAAAATGATGAAGGAGGCAATTATATGGCAGAAGCAGATGACAGAAGTCTGCTAGTAAAACATGATTGCACTACGGAAGACAAATCAAACTCAAAACTTTCGGATAAACAATCATCATGTATTTCAGTTGACAATTAGCAGTATCAATGAGAGGCCAGTATACGTGTAATACTATCAGGTCATTAAATTCAAAAGCCAATTGAATGGGTTCTATAAATTCCCAATAATAATCTAAATCAAATGTACCAAATATGCGGCTCCTGGGAGAATAATAACGACTTATTGGTCCAGACTAGGTTAACGGGCAATGTCAACCTGTGACAGAATTGAGATCGATTGATTGATTAGTAAAGAGTTTTTACCTACAGTGAACAAGACTAAGCTATATCAGGACGAGAACAAGTTAACTAATTAAAACTATTTAAGTAAAGAAGAAGGAAAAAAGGTGGGACAAGTTTCGATTGTCACTGGAAAAGGCCAAACACGGGTAAGAGCAGGAAATTTAGCCTTCCTCATCTCCTCGGAAGGCAGGATCTCTATAATGCGTGAATGGTGGTAATTCTCCATACCGTTCGTCTACAATGGTTCGCGACCAAGCTGTCCGTATTATGACCTGGCTACCCCGCATAGACAGAAAATTCCTCTATCCTTCACATGGGAAAAAAAACAAAACTATGGAATTATGAAACATGCACATTAAGCCTTAGCAGGAAAGAAAGCAAGTTATTAAACTGAAAATAACAATATTAGCAGATTAAACTACAAAACTATGAATGAAAAATCTATTTTATCATAAATGTATCCTTAAACATGACATATTCAGAAAAGTCAGGAATATGATGAATTGTTGTTACCATGTGTCATTAATAAAGTTCATTAACCTTTACAGTATCTCAAAATTGTCCCTTCAGAAAATTCTATGCCGATAAATATTTTTCAGCAGGTGTCCATGTTTCACAGAATTTAATTGAAAAAAATGATTGAATCTAGTTGTTCGACGGGCGGTTGGTATAGGAAAGAGAGAGAGATAATAAATGAAATTAATGATTTTCCAGCCGTTTTAATGAATAGACATTTCTGAGTAATTGTCTAATGAAAACGGACAATCAAGCATAAATTCCAAACTTTTTAATGTTATAAACATAAAAACGTCATGTTTGGAATAATAAAGGTAAAACAGGGTAAAAGTTAGCATTATTGCATTATACTGATTTGCCCGGGATCACGCACAAAAAGCAATGAATGGATATTGTGTAAACGCACACGAGACAAATTCTCTACAAATACATGGCACAACAAAGAAACGGAACAACTCTTTAATGTTGTTCTGTATCTGAAAGTCTTCCTGAGGCCTTCAACAATGAGCTTTGCTTATACCTCATAGTAAGTTCAAGACGACTACTGGCACCGGTCCGATCAGAACTCATTTCATTTCTAACTGTCGAGCAGCATGATCCTCATTATCCATGAATACGGTGTTGTAAACAAACGCAAAATCATCTGGCCAAGTGTCCTAGCAATCGATGTCATCCGTTGCCCGAAAAAAAAAAAAGACCAAAAGAAGACAATTTCAACAATTCAACAACCACAATGTACTCATCGAGTCAAAAGTAAGAAAACTTGCCATAATAAAACAACTTTTTCTGCTTGCAACAAGAAAAATCGTCAGATTCAGATATATACAATAAATCTTTCTTCACATTTAGATCATATTGGTTATTTTTTCTCTATCAAGTTTTAAACCTCTTTGGTCTCCCAAACGTTTAGATTTTATCTGTCCTGAAGAGACATAAGTTGTCGAAATGCGCATATACAGAATTTAAATTCACAGTAACTTCGGTATTTTGTCATTTCCAAAAGTATCAAAACAAATTAACAGATATTTTCAGTATTTTATATTTTGTTGGTTGAATGACACCCTGATCGATGCCTCTACTTAACGAAATAATAAAAGCCTCCTTTTCAAAGTTGAACTATATTTCCTGATGGCAACCATTTTTTGGATATAGTAAAGACTTTATGGTCACCTTTTTTGAAGGGACCAACTTAGGTAGGAACAAAAAATCACAAACCCCTAAGGCACAACCCAAGGCCAGTTGTGACTCTGTGAGGTACCTCGGTCGGTTATCTCCCTGTACCAAGTTAGTTTTGTATGGTTCAAAGAGGAGATAATTTTAATTAGCATATCAATACCTTCTTTTGATATTGAAATTAAAATTATCTCCACTTTAACTATATATAATAGGGAGATAACTAACCGAGGTTCCTCATTTGATTCTAATTGGCATAATAGTTTCTTTTGATGGTCTGTTAATCCCCAAGAATATTCACTAACCCAGTAGTCAGTACTTCGGTGCTGACCCGAAAACCGACTTTGTTGAAACTTGCAATATTGAATTTAACAAAATTTTGTTTTAAACTGAGGAGTGAAAACAATAAATATATATACATGTCAAAACGTAAAAATATGATTAAAAAACAAAAAGACAAAGACAGGAATGGGCCAAGATCATCGACATTGATGTCTTCAAAGGGCCGTGGAGTCGTAAAGTGTGTCTTCTTGTTTTTAATCATATTCTTACGTTTTGACATGTGAATTTATTGTTATATCCTTTTATCGCAGTTCGACAAAAATTTTATTTATGCTTATATGAACTGCCTCACAGCACTCTTCATTTTATTTTGATTTTATATTTCATCCTTTTATCATTATGTTGATAGGTATTTTTAATAAAAAAATATACAAACATTTTAAAATTTGGAAAAATCTTCAAAATATCTCACTGAAAACACAAAAACCAGGCCCATTTCTCTTTGCTTTTTAAAATCAAACAAACATGCCGGTTTTGTCTCGCCCAACTTGAATCAGCTTTATCCTGGCTAGAGTACTCTATCAAGTTAAAAGAGCAATATAAAGACTCACTAAGGGTCGAACAGAAGGCTAATTTCCTGCCCCTACCCATTTCTCCCCTTTTCCTGTGGCTATCAAAATCGTTTCTCCGACCGCCCCTTCCCACCTTTATTTCTTTCTTCTACTACCTACATTTTTTAAGGGATTAACTTGTTATTGTTATGATTTAGTTGCAATATTGTTCACTGGATGTAAAACTCTAACCAATCAATCAATCAAAGTGATATGATGACTGTAGTTTAACAAAATTTTTAAAGAAAATTTTTAAGAAAAGCCACCGAGATCGGTTAATAAGAAAAGTTGCTAAAATAAAAAGAGATTTAATCTGATGTAGGAAGATAATAATAATTAAAATAAAATGTGTTCTATGATTTTAACGAAAAAAGCATAAATTGTTTTTGTATATATATATTTTTGCCATTCACTGCATTTGAGGGGGGGGGGGGG
>MJUU01003996.1:0-22388 GCA_002080025.1 Modiolus philippinarum | reverse complement strand
ATAGTGTTTAAAACAGATTTTCGAGCTATTAAAATCGTTTTCAGATTTATTTGCATTCGAAAAATTGGTTTGCCGAATGAAATGTGGCCATGCTTTTTTTACCGTAGCACCTATTATCAAACTTGGTATACATGCGTGTGGACAAAATCTGGAAGAACGTCACCTTTAATTCTTTACTAGATACCGGTTTATGATTTTGTCAGATTTTCTTGCAAGGAGTACCCGGGGTTGCTTTACAAACTTTTATGCAAGTTCGGTTCTTCTTAAATTGCCGAAGATAATCCTATTTTTGTCAATTTTTGTCCGAAGTCTGCACAAAATGTGAATTGAAACAGAAGGGATCCAGCCCATTTGACCGTTTTCTAGATCTACCAACACTAAACATGTGTTTAATATTGGGGTTTTACACCAAGTGAACGATCTATCAGCTATATCAATATATGCATGACATGAAACCAATACAATACGATCTGCTATATATAACTAAATACCGAAGTTACTGTGAATATATTTATATGATTAAAGGCATGCTTTGCACAATATAACACATCAGTGAGCTGGCTTTTTCACTCATCTAGCAATAGCCAGGGTAAACTTTTGCCATCACTAAATGCGTCCGTCAGCCCGTCCCACGCTAATTGGAACAAACTTATTCACAGTTACTTGGTATGTTGGGTGCTCCCCTGCAAACTAAGTGTTTTTTTGGGGTCCGCTCGATTTACAAGATATCGGCAAACGAATACCGAAGCAAGAAAAGGAAAGGGGAAATTCTAAAATCACAAATCCAACATCACGGCAATTCACAGCAACACGAATTGAGACAGTATGACAAAGACAAAACAAATAAACAAAAATGAACAAGAACGCCACAAAACTGAAGCACTATATAGCAGTGTGAACCCCTATAAAAACTGAGGTATCATCAGGTGCTCCGGAAGGGTAAGCATGATCTGCTCCACACAGCCAGGAAAAATATGATGTTGAAATATCTGTTGGGTTGCTGATCGGTTATTATCATTTTCTAAAACGTAAACAAAACCACCACTGTGGGGATGAACAAAGTTTATATTTGACATTTTTAGGAAACATTCAACGATCTTCCATGAAACTGTTTGGCCATTTGAAACAATACTTTGACACAACACACCTTGGGAGGCCATCTGAAATAAGGTGTTTTTTTTTTGTTGTTGTTGTTGTTTTCCTTTTTATTTTATTTATATTTTCACCCTACCATGGACTGTCGCTAGCTGGGAACATGGTTACTTGGGACTTCTTCTATGAAAATCAACCGTGCCAGTTAGAACCAAATTTGGTCACAAAAGTCCATATGTTGCTCCTAAAAACTTTTTTTTTGATTCACACCTTATGCAATTTAGATGGACACGAACTTGCAGGGAGCATGGTTTAATATTGAACCCTATGGGAAACTGCATTTAAAGATCTTCTCCAGTGAAACCATTGGGCAAATTTTAATCATATTTTTTACCCTTTAAATTAAAGACCGTCTGTCTTAGCCAGTTAGGTTCCAGATCAGTGATACAGGCTCTTGAGACCCTCTTGTTAAAGTGCCTGTAGGTTTCCTCGAGCAGACTTGTCTTTACTCTATCTTCATGGTTGGTGCCTTGAGTATACTGCCTATTCGTCAGATCTACTGGTTTTACCCAATCACAGACGTATGACCCTATTTCAATTAAGTGCATAATGATCGAAACCACGAAATTAACCTTGTCTCCTCGCACCCGAGGAGTATACTCGCCAATTCCTGAGAAATAATGTATGTCTCAGAGATATAGAGCAATTTATCTGCTCCTGTCTATCAAAGCTTCCTAAAATTTTAAATGATCTGTAAAGCTACAACAAGCAATACATCGCTGGTCGAAAACCGAAACAAAAGGGAAATGAAGGGACATTCTATTATCAAAAATTAAAAAAAAATAGCAATTACGCATTTAAAACCAGTTGAGACAATATGACAAAGACAAAACAAATAAACAAAAATGTACAAGACCTAGACAAAACTTAAGCAAAAACAGCGCGAAACCCAAAAACTAAAGGTATTAGCTGCCCTTTAAGGGTAAGTATGATCTGCTCTACGTATAGCATACGTTACAAACACACCGCTAGAATATAGTGTTGAACGATCTATTTGGTGGATGATTTCTTACCCTATTCCATTTGAAAAGCTTCTATGAGTCTATTAAGCATTTGGACCATCACAAGGACATATCGATACCAAAAACATTATCAACGAAGACAAAACTAAAAGATGACAGTGATATTTGCAAGACAATACCAGAAAATAAAGCACTGACAGTGTCAACACCAACTGAAAATCGAGAGAACCAGAAGGTTTTCCGGAAGGGCATAAGCAAACGCTTTCTTGAATAAACCAATCCTGTTGATTAACTAAAACTTTCTATACTTTAATTTCTTTTTCATTGTTACTGCAACGTAGAATTGCTTTCGTCAGTCTATATACCAGTATTTTCAGTTTAATAAACATGTGCTTAAGAAAAAGATAAGTTCCGACGGGAATACAGACATGAGAAACGTAGCACGGATTGCAATATTATTATCAATATATATACAAACATAGCTATATCCTTATATTTCCGCTGTGATAAAAGTCTTGTTTTTTCTTTAAATCTTTGTCAAGTGCATGAGCTGAGAACAATATATATCATTTTTGCATATTTTTTTGTTCACTTCAGTTTGTTACACGTTAGAAAACAAAGTAGTATTGTTTTTTTTTCAATTTTGTCCTATTGAAAAGACGAAGAGATAATGAATCATTTTTTATTGAATTAATAATCAAAGCATGCATGTAAATCCTAACCAAAAAGATTACATATTTGTAGTAAAATACCAAGCTATTACAGACTTTATCAGGATATGTAGCTCTGTCAATCATGTATAAACTGGTTAACGGTGATTGTACTGGTACCTGTGAAGTATTAAAGGAGTAAACAATAAGTGCTTATTATGGTTTATGAAATCATCTTTATATTTTTAAACTTTTTTTTCAAAATAAATATATAATTTATGAAATAAATATCTGTTAAAAAAGAACTTTATAATTATCACAAGACTTTTTAAAAAAAAATCTCTAAACATCAAAAGTTAAATAGTTGTTGACTACACAACACACAAATTTGTGAACACTAAATCACTTGCCAAAATATGGTCATTCATATACTAATTATGCTACAAGTACCACACGTGTATACAGGTAAAATTGTTTATTTGGGAAATCAACAATACGGCTGTATGTCAAATTAAAAAGGTAAAAAAACATCACCGATGATGTGACAAATCAATAAGGCCATAAAGTGACTGTTGCATTGCAAGGTCCCAAATCGAGTTACTTTGATTTTTTAAAAATTTTGCGCAGAAACAAACTTTTAATTGAAGAAAATCAAAGGGTTGCTGACCAAGAGGATGCAAAGTTTTATGCACTTATTTTGATTTTTTCTAAATAATATACAGACCAGCCTTTACTTCATACGGTTTTCTTTCATTTCACCCCCCCCCCCCCAAAAAAAAAAAATGTATGCAAAAAAATCGGTGAATAGATAATAAATAAAATTGCTTTTTAATTTGACTTGAGGTTGGTAAGAAAACTTGAAATGAAACGATATCTATATATATTTGAAATAAGATCACTGGCTTATGTAAACAAATGATAGTTAACCTCCTGTCATTGTCAATTTTTGAAATTTTGGCAATTTTGTAATCAATTTTGAAATAAAAGAATCCCCCATTAAATTGTTAAAAATTATATTTTCATGTAGATAATTTTCTAAACTTTACAATTTGATTTGAACATTTTTAAAAGGTCGTTGTATTTTCAAAATATAATGCAATTTCCTACACCATGCAACACTATTTTTACAAAGAAATTAACGGGACAATTTACATTTTACATAGCGAATTTTCAAATCAATTTTGAAGTAACCAAACATTGTCCGATTCTAAAACATATTATATCTTTAGAAAGATAATTTAATAAAGAACAATATTCGATTGGAACATTTTTAAAAACGAATTCAACAAAAAAAGATATCTTAGATTTATTGTACAGTACTGTGCATTTTCCTTTTACGACAAACGACTATGTAATGGTGACCTATTTGGTCACGTGACCAGCTGATGTCGCGATAAGCTGAACAAAGTGAGTTTCCTCTTGGATAAGATGCTATTAGATCTTTCAATAATAATAATTTTCAAACAATTCTGGCAAGTTTTAGGTCAATTAACAATTGTTTAATAACGGCTTTAAGTTTAATAACCAATTGATATTGAATCAAAATGAGATAACACAAGTGGTCAGAAAATATATATTTATTCGTTAAAAGGAAGTTTTATATGTCTGTTGTCATAAATGAGTGGATTATTTTATGTTGCTCAGAACACCTGAAAAAAATTCAGTGATGGCATATGCAGTAAATGTACACGAGACAAATTCTCTACACATACATGGCAGAACCAAGCAATGGAACAACGCTGTCATTGCTGTCCTTCATCTTGGAGTAAACATGAGGCTTTTTAAAAAAGCTTTGCTCGTCTCGTACCTCATAATATATTCAAGACGGTCCCTAGCACCGGGTTGAGCGAAAATTCATTTGTCAAACAACCCCACAAAATGTTGATAAAGGCCATGTATATGGAGTGCCGTCAACAAACATAAACTTACAATCACTGTCGTCCGTTGCTCGACAAAGGCACTAATGTCCTAAGCTAGTGGACAGATACAACGTATAGATAAAAACAGGGCAATCATCAAATCGATTGTAAGAAAACTTGACATAATAAAATACTCTTAGTTGTAGATGTCTTAATGTCTTGAACTCCAAAAGCATTGAAACACGAGCATATAGGCCCTGCAATAGTAACACTGGTAATTAAACAGAAAATATTTACAACTAATAAGATAATGAATGCACGGATTGTTACTATTAAAAAAATATCAGAATTTGGTTGATTTACGCGGGAAAATCAACAATGGCATTTCCCATATCAATTTTTTGTTTAATCGGGAATGTCGGAATTTTATGATGCGACCCCTCCGCCTTGCCCTTCAACAGTTGTTATGGCAACCTTATGTTAGTTCACATAAAAAATGACACTGTTTATTCTATCCAACACTTTGAAGAACAGTTTGACTTGATGGAATAAACGGGGAATCGAGTATTACCTGATAGGTAAGTATACATGTACATTACACATTTATGTACCAGTTGATGAAAATGTATATTCAAAAATTTATTTAATCAGAATTTATTATTTGTAAACAGAAGTGGATAATTTATATTAGAAAAACGGACTTGAACTCGATAATAATCAATAATTTGAAGAAAAAACTTCGTACTTAAATAAATATAAATAGAATTATACTAATTAAATATTAAATAAAACTTTAATATGTCAAGCGATGTGAATTTAATATCAAAATCTAAATATTCAATTTGCATTTCATGTTCGAATTCAGCTGGGACTTGCATGTTTGTATATAGCTTTGAATCCCTGATTTCATTAATCATTAAAAGTCGCCCCAAATAATAACAAATAAATATTTAGTACATGCAAAAAATGAAAAATGGTATCCGTTAAAAGGAAAGAATTATAAATTATTCTAAAATTTCAATGATAAATATTAACAAAGCTTCAATACCCGAAAACAAGGCTTTACTGATAAGTATCTAAAGGTAGCATCATTTAAATTATGTTAATTATATTTTATACCACTTTGGAATATACCTGAAAAAATAAACATATTTTTTGAAATTATATAAAACATTTTCAATAAACAAAAACATAAAACACAATAACCAGAAATTCAAAACATATTAAATCTCCTTAAACTGACACAAGAATAATTACATGCAAAAAAGATGAATTTGAAAAAAAAATGTGAAAAAAATAAATCTATTGTTAGTGAACATTTTCAAATATAAAAATTTCAACAATAAAAAAATCATGCAAAGGAATAAAAATAGCTATTCTAAATTTATTAGCATAAACATTTTGTGTTACCTGTCTTTACAATATCTGAAAAATAAACAAAATAAATTAATGCATTAGTTTCATTTTATATGGTCGGGTCGGTGTACTATGTTTTATTCCCACCAACACACAGGTGAAAATAATCTCCCCTGAACAGTTCTGCAATACACAAACATTGAAACGGAGTTGTGATGAGGGAACCAATGCAATGCTTTCCATGAAAATATTTCAGTGACTGCTGCCCTTGTCTCAATGAACGAAATTTTTTAATTTTAATCAAATGTAACATCGATTTTACCGGAGCATTTGCGAACGAATTTCTATGCAATCTTGAGGACGGGGAATACACATTGTTTTAACGACTTTGATTTATATTGATGAATTGATAAGGACACTCGATAACTGTATTGTCGTTAATTGTCGATAGATTTTCAGCGCGTCAAATTCTTAATCTGAGTAGTAAATTCTTAATCTCCGCGAGTCATTCTTAATTTTCACAAGTCATTCTTAATCTCTGTACGTCAGCCTTAATCTCTGACGGTCATTATTAATTTCCTTTGCACATTCTTAATTTCAGTGGAAAAGTCTTAAAAATTAAGAATGTGAGAAGGAAATTAAGAATTTTATATATCTAGTGTACAAATACCATGTATTAGATCTTCACAATCTCATATACTATCCAAAAATACCGGTAAGTACTATCCAACTTTTCAACAATGTTTACTGGAAATATCCACACATAATATATAAATCAATATTGAAGTTCTACATCTGTGGTTCTTTCTATTTTAACATCCTGATTAATGATGAAAACACAACTTCCTTTTTCTATTTCAAGTATTTTTAAAATATCTTCATAAACAAGACTCTGAAGAGTTTTAAGTCTGTATATATGTTTTATTTTACTTGTTTTGAGCATGTTGAATGCATGACTGTCTTGTGTTGTTTACATGTTGTTTATCTATATTACATGTCTTGTGCACATACGTTCCATGCGCCATTTATATGTTGCTCACATTTATTGCAAGTTTTACGTACATCATGTAAATATACGTTTATATATTAAGTTGTTCTTCGTTATGAGACACATATATGAATTCCGTTACAAGTCTGTTATATACTCATGGGTATTTACTGGAGTAGAACTCAACCTTATGGTATTGAATTTTTATATTTTATTTAAATTATTTTAATTTCCAAGCAACAAACCAGTTAATGCCTTACCACCAATAACAAATGCAATTTCTCTTTTTTTTCTGATCTTCTGATGGAGTATAAAAATCACTTAATTTTGGTTTAAGATCTAAAACTGAATTTGAAGGTAAATCCAATTGTTTATTCGTAACATAATAATATTCACTCATAGCTCGACCATCATCATCAAAAGTTTGAACAGCATGATTTTCTTTTTTTAATTGTTCATTAATATAATCTAATCTTTGAATTCTTCTTTTATTCCATTCTGCTGTTGCTTTTTTCTAATTTTTTTATTGCTTTATCATGTCTTATTTTCTCTTCATTTGCATTACTACCCATATGTGAAAATAAATAATTACTCCCCGAAAATGCATAACCGTTTGTTATTGCTCCCCAACCATCATTGCTAATGCACTTGCCATTTTATAAAGAATTAATTACTTCATAATATCAGCAGGTATAATACCTTGCTTAACCAACATATTTTTGTTGCCATTGCAAGTAATATATCAATTGACAACATTCCAATATCACTCATATTAAAATCCACTTTTGGTGCTGGTCTCTTAAATATCTTTCTACCTATTTCTGCATATCCAAGTGTTAACAATGTTTCCACTCCAGCATGATATAACATATTTGCAATTTGTTTTCCGTCTTTTGGTGTTGCCATTTTTATATATTAAATTTTTAAATTATTTAAATTCAAACGGGTCAATCTTTTTTTTTTTTCACTAGCTCAATATTTTGTTTTTGTTTTACTGGTGATTGGTTTTGGTTGTTTGACTTGTACATATATGATAATCCTAACCTACTACAATTAATAAACATAATGGTATGTAATTTTTGTTCGGAGTGTATCTCGCTTCGCTCGAATTTTGTTTGTTTGGTGGAAAATCATGATATTCATCATCCTTTGTTATTTGAAGCTCACCAGCTTGTTTTAATTTTATATTTTCTTTTTTAATTGTTCTTCTTCTTTTCTTTTTAATTTAGCTTTTAACTTTCTTGCTTCTACACCTGTTTTACAAGCTGCTACTCGTTTTGGATTTTTTGTTGAGGTTTATTTAGATTTTTTAGATCTTTTTAAAATCAATATTTCTTGCTGTTGTTAACATTGCAGTAAAAGGAGCAAGATACATTCCATATCTATAATACAGTTCACAACATGTATTAGTTAAAGCGTGATAGATAAAAGGATCTTTTTCCAAATCTTGCATAAGTTTAGGTGGATTAACAACGTTGAAATACTTTGATACACCCATAACATATAAATTAATAAAAGAGTTTCCTAATGTCTTAGTCATACTGGCCCCTAATCTTGCTTCATATTTACAATACAATGTGTGTATTTGTTCTGGTGTCATTGTATCAATTTCTGACAATTGTAATTCTTTACCTAGATATTGCTTACTACCCCCACCAGCAACAACGGCTGATAATCTTTCACATTTTTTTTTTTCGAAAAGGGAACCGCTCGTTTTGCTCGCTTGTTTCTCATCAAAATCTATGTTTTAAATGTTATGTTCATTTAATATTTCTTCAGCGTCCAATTTATATAAATAATGTTTGAATTTAAAAAAAAATGAAATACAACATATCCAACTAATGATAATACTGCAGTGTTATTTTACCATCATGATTGTTATAAGATGCATGTTTGTATGTTATATATTTATCCTCATATTTCTATATTTGTTTTTGTAAAGGCTTTGTTCAATTATAGCTCTAAGCTCTTTTTTAATATAAAATGAAAAAAATCTTCACATATGTTCCTTAAACTGTCAAGGACTAGGACAAAAAGATAAAAGATTTAGACTTTATTCTTGGGCAAGGAATCAAAAATTAGATATTCTGTTTTTACAAGAGACACATTTCGTAAAAGAAATGGAGGTTAAAATTGAAGAAGAATCTAACCATAATATTTTTACCAGTCATGGTACATCCAATTCAAAAGGAATGGCGATTATGGTAAACAAGTCCTTAAATCCAAACGTCATAGACAGTTTTCACGACACAGAAGGAAAACTGTTAATACTTAATGTTGAATTAAACATCACTTTTTTTCTTTGGTAAACATTTATGCCCCAAATGATAAAATAGTAGAAATAATTTTTATAAAAAAGTAAAAGTATTTATCGAAAAACACAGTACTGGCATTTTAATTGTAGGGGAGATATGAATGAGGCACTAGCAGATAAGGACAGAAAAACTGTCAGTAAAATTAAAAAAACACAAAAACCAACAACTAACTTAAAAACCCTTATAAAAACATACAAATTCATTGACCTGTGGAGATTGCTACATCCTAATTTAGAACAATATACATGGAAACGCAGAAATAGTAATAATGAAGCAAGTAGAATAGACTTTTTTTTTGTTAGTTCAGAGTTGAGGACCTTGGTAAACTCATGTGATATAAGGCCAGCCCTTATATCAAGTACAGATCACCAAGCCATTTCTTTGAAATTAAATTTAAATACCGCAAAAAACGGCAAGGGTTTTATCAAAATAAATAATAGTATCTTAGAAGATGAAAAATATATAGAAATTATTGAACATTTAATTAGCTCATACCAAACAAAAATAGAAAATTCTAATAAAATTTCGGTGCTCTGGGATTTGTTCAAAATAGATGTTAAAGAGAAAACAATGCAATATTGTAGAAATAAAGCCAACAAGATGTGTTTGTGAAACACTATGCCCCCGGCAGCAACCATGTCTACCATACAAAATAAATACTAAAATTGCAATCACTAGAAATTAAGGTAAAGTTGACATTTGTACTAAGCTCCATTAGATCTATCCACATATAGAATATCAAGGCTCTTGCAATTGTAATTTGCAACCTAAAAGCAAAATCTAAATTTTGACCTCTGTGACCTTGACCTTTGACCTGACCTCAATTAAATTTTCATAATGATGTTCAGCTTTATATGTCAGATCAATGTACAGGCCAAATATGAAGATCCTATCACATCTGGTTGGAAAAATATCGGCAATGTTCAAGTTTTAAAATTTTCACTCAGTGACCTTGACCTTTGACCTGACCCAAACTTTTTTGGTGGATTTGTATTAAGCTTCATTTGATCTATTCACATACAGAATATCAAGCCTCTAGCAATTGCAGTTAACGAGCTATAGCAAAGTCTAGATTTTTACCTTTTGACTTCTGTGACCTTGATCTTTGACCTGACCTTAGTGAAATTTGCATAATGATGTTCAGTTTCATATGAACAATATACAGGCTAAATATGAAGGTCCTTTCACATCTGGTTGAAAAGATATCGGCAATGTTAAAGTTTCTGTTAAAGTTTTCAATTTTGCACTCGGTGACCTTGACCTTTGACCTGACCCAATTTTTTTTGGTCGATTTGTATTAAGCTTTATTAGATCTATTCACATACAAAATATAAAGCCTCTAGCAATTGTAATTACCGAGTTATAGCAAAATCTAGATTTTGAACTTTTGACTTCTGTGACCTTGACATTTGACCTGACGTTAGTGAAATTTGCATAATGATGTTCAGCTTTACATGATCAATACACATACAAATTATGAAGGTCCTATCACATCTGGATTAAAAGTTATGAGCCAGGTTAAAGTTGCGGACAGACAGAGAGACAGACGGACAGACAGACAGAACAAAAATAATATGCCCCCGATCGAAAGATCCGGGGGCATAAAAATATGAAAAATGAAATTAGTGATTTGGAACAAAAACTTCAAAAACATAAGAATTTGGAAAATAATAAAGAAGATTCTGAAAATGAAGAAATAAAACAATTAGAAACTAAAATTGAATCACTATACAATTATGAAGCCAAAGGGGCACAGGTTCGTTCTCGGATAAAATGGATAGAGGAAGGGGAAAAAATTTAAAATTCTTTTTAGGTTTAGAAAAAAGCAGGCAAACTAAAACAAATATTTTAACATTATAAAATGAAAAAGGGGAGGTAACTGAAAACCAATCATCAATACTAAATCTAGAAAAAGATTACTATGAAAGACTATACACTAGCAGAAATCCAGAAATTAGCACAATAATAGACTATATTAAAGATACAAAAACAAAAGACCCACTTAATGAAGATGACTGTGCTTCATTAAATGGATTACTGACAGAAGAAGAATGTACAAACTCAGTATTTCAAATGAAACTTAATAAGTCCCCTGGGTATGATGGTCTATCAGTTGAGTTTTACCGGAAATTTTGGAATACTTTGAAATATTTTGCATTGAAGAGTTTCAATAATAGCTATAAAGAGAATAGCTTAACAGAATCACAAAAAATAGGACTGATCTCCTTGATATATAAGAAGGGAGACACTTCAAATTTAGATAACTATAGGCCTATAACTTTGTTAAATGTAGATGTAAAAATTATTGCTTATACTTTGGCCCAAAGATTAAAACCAGTTTTACCTAAAATTATACATAATGATCAAAATGGCTATGTGTCAAATCGCTATATTGGATTTAATATTAGACAAATACAAGATGTTATAGATTATGCTGAAAATTTCAAATACAGGGAGCTATCCTTTTCTTTGATTTCTCAAAGGCTTTTGGTTCCTTAGAATGGCAATTCATGTATCAGGCTATGATAAAGATTCTATGTTACAATGGGTTAAAACTTTATATAATGATATCAAATCATGTATTTGTAATAATGGTTGCATTTCTAGCCCACTAAATATTTCTCGTGGGATTCGCCAAGGATGCCCTTTGAGTTGTTTTTTTGTTTTTATTAGCTGTTGAAATACTTGGGTGTAGAATCAGGTCTGATTCCAATATTAAGGGAATAGAAATAAAATTCGACGGAAAATCACACTGTCTTAAAATATCTCAACTAGCAGACGATACTACTCCTTTTTTAACTTCAGAAATAAAAGTAGCACACACCCTTAACTTAATCGAAATATTCGGGTCACTGTCGGGACTAACATTAAATCGTAATAAAACTGAAGGGCTATGGTTAGGTAAATATTGTAATACACAAAATAAAGAGAAAAACTTTGAAGAAAAATATGAAAATATAACCTGGAGTCAAGGTCCTATCAAGAGCCTTGGAATTTATTTTGGATGTAATAAACTACAATGTTTGAAGTTAAATACAGATAAACAGTTACAAAAGACAGAAAAAAAAATAAATAATTGGAAAAAAAAAGAATCTTACCATGATTGGAAAAGTGACTGTAGTTAAATCTCTTATAATACCGAATATCACATACATTTCATCAGTTTTATCTATTCACAAGGAAACCCTAACAAGGTTTTAAAAAATGATTTATGATTTTATATGGAATGGAAAACAGGAAAAGGTAAGCCGTGAAACACTAAATAAAAATAAGGCAGAAGGTGGGCTTGGAATGATTGATGTAGATAAGTACATCGACTCCATAAAAATTAAATGGGTAAAAAAGATTTTAGAGGGTGAATCTGCCAATTGGAAGATTATTCCAAAATTTTATTTTAATAAGTTTTGAAAAGATTTTTTGATATTTTATATGAACTTGGACAGCGTCAAATTAATAAAACTACTCTCAGATATACCTGATTTTTACCTCGACTTAGTTAAAATTTGGATTAAATATGGAGGGGGAAAAACTGTACATCCTTCGAACTACAAAACAATTAGACAGCAAATAATTTGGGGGAATAGGTACATAAAAATCAATGGAAATTGTTCATTATTTAACAATTGGATTAATGATGGGATAATTTATATCAATGGCATAATTGATGATAAAGGAAATATTTCGACCAATAAAATCTTTCAAAAACTTAAAACAAAAACTAATTGGATTTCAGAGGTTAATAAAATTAAAACAAGTATTCCAAAAAAATGGTTAGAAACCTTGAGAAAAAATGATTCATTGAAAACAAATGTCCATTGCAAAAAAAAGATTAACGTTAACAGTAGGAAAAATTCATGACCTAACCAAAAATTCTAATCAAGATATTTTGAAAATCTTATACCTACAGAACCAAAACACTCCTATAGGCTTTACAAAATGGCAAAAAGAATTACATCTAGATTTGCTAAATTTTACAATAAACAATACATTATCTTTTATATTTAATCACTTAGAAGAAAATAAGTTAAAAATATTTCGGTGGAAGTTATTACATTACATACTTCCAGTAGGGACTCATCTCAGCAAAACTAACTTGTGTGAAAAATGCAATGTACCCGATACCTATAAACACAATTTCATTGATTGTGAATACTTTGCAGAATTTTGGGAGAAATTACATACTGCCCTTAAAACTATAAACATAAACAACTCATTTAAAAACTTGAAATTTTTAGTAATAGGTTAGAAAATAACTGATGTTTCATATTTTGGAATAAATTATCTTCTAACTCTGAAAGGTTATGTATTGTATAAAAGTTACTGCATTTCAGATAACAAGAAGTCATACACTGACGTGTACAGTTTGTTTAAACAAGAGTTCACCAAAAGATTGATATTTCAAGAGAAAAGGGGGGGAAAAGCCACATATTTTTTTTTAAATTGCTAACTCGTTATAAGTTATGTTTATCATAATGTCCTTTAAATCTCACACAATTTGTCAAATGTCTATATTACGTGTGCAGTATCACATGAGTAAAGTCTCTTGTACTTTTATTACTTCTAGTAGATATACAGTCTCATTTGATCCAATAAAAAGACTTTCCAAAATAAAATGAATCATATTCAAATAAATTCAAATCAATTTTGAAAAACTGTTTGATATATGTATTTTTATGTTAAGAAGTATGATATTATTCCATGTTCACAAAAGTGAACTACCGTTGTTGTTGATTCAGTTTACACGTGTCTGTTACTCAATTTCTGTCGAATATGTCTGCTTTTTGTGTAATTATATCTGTCTTATCAAGTTATATATGTGTCTCTTCACATATTTACGAAAGACCTTGAATATACTCATAATTTTCAATTGTTATACCTCTTAAAGTCTAAAATCTCTCTCGTCTAGCAAGTTATTGTTTTGATGAAATGACCTTGACTCGATTTTCGGAAAACGAAAGTATGTCAAACGTCTAATTTTAAAACCGACTACGGAATACCGACAACATAATTACCTAAATATGTGAAATAATGTAGTATCTTGTATCTCTTTGTAAAATATTAATATATTGTAATCTAACTAACATATATTATATCTAATTTCACTAAGTATTTCCCTGGATATTTAGTGACTCATAACAGGGATATCCGAAATAATGCTGTACTTCGGATAATTTGTCAAACAGCAAATGTGCAATAAACTATGTTCTGATTTGTTAAAAAAATAAATAAAAATAATAATTTAAATGAGCTGTATGGCCATTTCGGAAATTTATTCCTCATCAGCAGCACTAGAACCCGAACAAAGGAAGGAAATCCATTATTTCAAAAAATGTTTAAAATGTATGACAAGTTATATCTGATGTTTTTCATTTTTTATCTTTTTTTTTTTGAATAATCGAAGTCATAGCGGATCTTTAAAATTTCCATTCGCAGTTTCCAACATGATGTCATATCGGAAATAAAATTCGTTTCCTGTCGGAGTGTATGCCATGGTTTCAAATATGTTTAGATTTTCTTCTTCTCTCTTCTCTCTTGTAGGAACTGGAGTCGTTTCCGACTGTCTGAAGTTCTGTGGACTAACTTGTATTCCCAGACACACACAGCAATTGTCCCCTCGACTTTGTACATTTAAAAGCTGACTATTTACAGTGTTAAATTATATACATAGGGTCGTTGATCTAGCTGGCAGGACCAACCGCGAGGTTAGCCCTGAATTCCTCAATGGTACCTGCTGTAGCTCACGTGCTGTAGCTGCAGTGGTTGCTAAGATCTGGTAAATGATTCCAGTCTACAATGTTCCTGAGGAAGAAGGAGTTTCTGTAAGTGGTACTGGAATAATCTGTGCTGCTCTCTTGTTCTGTAGTCACTGTTCTGTATATATAGACCCATATTGATGTCTACCAGGCTGTTCTGGATCTTGTATAGCTTAAAGTCTACTGGTCTTCCTTCTTTGTTCCAGAGTCTGCCAATTGAGGTGGTGTCATGTGTTCGGGTCGTGTAATCGTTGGTAACATAACGTGCTGCTCTACGTTGTTTACAAACTGGCTTGTCTTTTTGACCAACAAAGGGTAAACAAACCCGTACAGCAGGAAACGAAAGAATAATTTCAAAATCTGCTCGTATCTAAAAGGAGCGATGTGAAAAAAAATGTCTGAAAGGAATTTTAGGCGGGAAAGTAAATGAGAAGCGAACTGACTGTCCAAAAATGAGTAATCTAAAGGCAATGGCAACATCGCAACATCTTAAAACAAAGACATCATTTGAATACGGGTATTTCAGTTTACACGGTAAGGTTTTTATATATAGAACTGGATTTTCCCTTTTGTGTACCCAAGATTATATAACGGAGTGAATATTGGAAATTGAGTCGTGATTGGTTAGTATGTTAAATATTAAATTTTTTAACTAGACTCATTATTTATGGTTAAGAAACATGAAATAAATTTTCATGTGCCTTTAATATTGAAAACAATTGAAACAATTTATTTTTATTTCTTTATTTTTTTAATTGGAATTATCAAGATCCTTGGTATAATTAACAAAAAAAAAAAAAAAAAAAAAAAAAAAAAAAACTGTCAATTTATAATCTGCACGTTGGCTAATATTTGTACTTAAAAAATAGAAATGGTGATATGTTACATAAACGATATCACTTCTTTGGAAAAAGGGGTTCCCTGATGCTTGCAGTTCGGGAGAAAAAAGTAACAAAACAAAAATATGAGAAGGGAAATAACTCATATAAGGAGTCATTAGATCCCTTCGGTCCAAATGTAACGAATCATCCCAAGGATGAAACAAACTGTTTGCAACAGAAAGTAAATTGATATCTCTTGTAACGTTACAGAGGACATCCGATAAGAAGATGAACAGTATCAGGCGAGATCACTCGCTTCGCAAAAAGTTTTTTTTTGTTAGATAGAGGGTTAGTTTTAAAGGCAGAATCACCTTAGAATATCATTTACCAAAAAATCTTTTTGACATCTCACGAAATGTTTTTGAACGAAAGCTTTTAAAAATGACGGAAGAAAAATTGAAAAAAAAAACAATATATAAACAAGACATTTCCATAGAACGACAGATAAGGAGTTAAATTTATTTTTTTATAAATTTCGTTTTTTCAACAAATTTGCATTTTCTTTTGCAATTCTCACACCAATAAAATCAATATTTTTGCGTGTATTTCACTCCTTTCGTGTACACACGATATGAATGAAAAACATGGTTGAAACGACTCACTTCGGTCATATATCGTAAATTCAGTTATTCCATGTATAGCGTGTATGATTGTAATGAATCATTTGAAGCGTGTATAAATGCAATGAGTCGTTTGAAGTGTGTAATTGATGCCGTTTTTCGATTGCTCCACTCGCTTGTACATTCTGTTCATGTTGTAATGTTGAGCGTTCAACCAATTGTTCTGTTACGAATTTACAGGGTGCTATCATATGCTGAACACTTAATTTCATACCATGACGTGTCATCTCGGGGGAGGGGGTTCCCTTCCAATATATAATAACACAGGGATGATCCGCTGGAAGAGGTACATTTTTATTTTTCTTCTTTCATATTATATGATAAGGGTAATAAATTGTGATTAAAATATGTGATAAGGATGGGAAATGTCGGATGAGATTTTCTGATAAGGTCAACATGTTGCATCGAAATCAGAAACCAATATGAATTTGACATAACTACATTGACAAGGCATGGAACAGCGTTTAATTCACTACTTTTTGATTGAAAATAAAGAATTTACTGTCTTTATCCCAATATATGACAAGGTATACTTGTCTACATTATGTGTGATTAGGTTTACTTTCCTGCTAAAATATACATTTTTGAGATTCTTAATATACAATAAGGGTGGGGTTCCTGGTGTGCCATTGGCTCACCCCTACCAAATAGCATGTGGAGTGACCCCCGATCGAGCCTGTCATACGCTGAATACTGAAAGTCATAGACCGTTACTAATTTGCAGTGTGCTGTCATACGCTGAATACTGAACGTCATACCGTGACGAAATTATAGCGCGCTGTCATACGCTGAATACTGAAAGTCATAGAACGTTGCGAATTTACAGTGTGCTGTCATACGCTGAATACTTTAAAGTCATACCGTGACGACATTACAGTCTGCTGTCATACGCTGAATACTAAAAGGCTCCAATCACAAGGCTATGGACTCCTGTTCCACATAAACATACACTCCAGGCTATTAGAGATCTGTGGAGCTAATGCTATATTGCCCCGATATAATTAGTGCAGCTCACTAAGATGGAACGAGGGGTCTAAGCATGATCCATGAAAAGACATTTTTTGGCGGCATAATTCTTGAAAAATACCTCAAACTTTTATCACAGTAACTTTTTGTTATTAAATTTTAACATGTAGGTACTCTAAATTACTTCATTCACCTCATAGTTATTTTCAAGATGAAGAACACCAGTAAATGCATTGTTCCGTTGCCCGATTTAATCATATATTTTTTAGAGACTTTATCTCAAGCGCATCTGTTAATCGGGTCCTAAAGGGAGAACCTTGTACGAGATACGAAAAATAAAAAAATGCCTGTACCATGTCCGAAAATAGCTCTAAAATCTGAATTAGCTTGTACGTTGTACAGGGCATGTTTTGTACGAATGTACGTGAAATAACAAAGGTCTTGTACGATGTGCGAAAAATTATTGATTGATTGATTGATGCTTGTAAAATGAAATTGGTCGTGAACGTAATATAAAAATAACCCTTTAGCACCCTCTTACTAAGAGGGTCTTTGTCTAGTCCTTTAACATATGACTCCGCATTTTCTTTCAATATTTAAATATTTTACGAAAGGATATAGAGTGAATGAACATGAGACCATAACACATGTTAACTCCAACTGCAATAATTTAAATGAGCTGTATGGCCATTTCGGAAATTAATTCCTCATCAGCAGCACTAGAACCCAAACAAATAGGACATCCATAATTTCAAAAAATGTTTAAAATGTATGACAAGTTATACCTGATGTTTTTCATTTTTCATCTTTTTTTTTGAAAGATCGAAGTTATAGCGGATCTTTGAAATTTCCATTCGCAGTTTCCGACATGATGTCATATCGGAAATAAAACTCGTTTCCTGTCGGAGTGTATGCAATGGTTTCAAATATGTTTAGATTTTCTTCTTCTCTCTTGTAGGAACTGGAGTCGTTTCCGACTGTCTGAGGTTTTGTGGACTAACTTGCATTCCCAGACACACACAGCAATTGTCCCCTCGACTTTGTACATTTAAAAGCTGACTATTTACAGTGTTAAATTATATACATAGGGTCGTTGATCTAGCTGGCAGGACCAACCACGAGGTTAGCTCCGAATTCCTCAATGGTACCTGCTGTAGCTCACGTGCTGTAGCTGCAGTGTTTGCTAAGATCTGGTTAATGATTCCAGTCTAAAATGTTCCTGAGGAAGAAGGAGTTTCTGTAAGAGGTAGTGGAATAATCTATGCTGCTCTCTTGTTCTGCAGTCACTGTTCTGTATATATAGACCCCTGTTGATGTCTACCAGGCTGTTCTGGATCTTGTATAGCTTACAGTTTACTGGTCTTCCTTCTTTGTTCCAGGGTCTGCCAATTGAGGTGGTGTCAGGTGTTCGGGTCATGTTCGTTGGTTACATAACGTGCTGCTCTACGTTGTTTACAAACTGGCTTGTCTTTGTTACCAACAAAGGGTAAACAGACCCGTCATCAGGAAACGAAAGAATAATTTCAAAATCTGCTCGTATCTGAAAGGAGCGATGTGGAAAAAATGTCTGAAAGGAACTTTAGGCGGGAAAGTAAATGAGAAGCGAACTGACTGTCCGAAAATGAGTATTCCGAAGACAATGGCAACATCGCAACATCTTAAAACAAAGACATCATTTGAATACGGGTATTTTAGATAACACGGTAAGGTTTTTATAGATAGAACTGGATTTTCCCTTTTGTGTACCCAAGATTATACAACGGAGTGAATATTGGAAATTGAGTCGTGATTGGTTATATGTTAAAAATTAATTTTTTAACTAGACTAATTATATATGGTTAAGAAACATGAAGGAATTTTTCATGTGCCTTTAATATTGAAAACAATTGAAACAATTTATTTTTATTTATTTTTATTTTTTTTAATTGGAATTATCAAGGTCCTTGGTATAATAAAAAAAACTGTCAATTTATAATCTGCACGTTGGCTAAGATTTATACTTTAAAAAAATAGAAATGGTGATATTTTACATTAGCGATATCACTTCTTTGGAAAAAGGGGTTCCCTGATGCTTGCAGTTCGGAAGAAAAAAGCAACAAAACAAAAAATATGAAAAGGGAAATAACTCATATAAGGAGTCATTAGATCCCTTCGGTCCAGATGTAATGAATCATCCTAAGAATGAAACAAACTGTTTGCAAAAGAAAGTAAATGGATATCTCTTGTAATGTTTCAGAGGCCATCCGATAACAAGATAAATAGTATAAGGTGAGATCACTCTCTTCGCAAAAAGTTTTTTTGTAAAATACAGGGTTAGTTTAAAAGGCAGAATCACCTTAGAATATCATTTACCAAAAAATCTTTTTGACATCTCACGAAATGTTTTTGAACGAAAGCTTTTAAAAACGACGGAAGAAAAAATGACAAAAGAATAAACATATATAAACAAGATATTTGCATAGAACGGCAGATAAGGAGTTTAAAATCATTTTTATTACTTTTGTTTTTTCAACAAATTTGCATTTTTTTGCAATTCTCACACCAAGAAAATTAATATTTTTGCGTGCATTTCACCCCTTTCGTGTACACACGATATGAATGAAATACATGGTTGAAACGACTCACTTCGGTCATTTATCGTAAATTCAGTTATTCCATGTATAGCGTGTATGATTGTGATGAATCATTTGAAGCGTGTATAAATGCAATGAGTCGGTTGAAGTGTGTAATTCATTCCGTTTTTCGATCGCTCCACTCGCTTGTACATTCTGTTCATGTTGTAATGTTGAGCGTTCAACGAATTGTTCTGTAACGAATTTACAGGTTGCTATCTTACGCTGAACACTTAAATTCATACCATGACCTGTCATCTCGGGGGAGGGGGTTCACTTCCGATATATAATAACATAGGGATGATCCGCTGGAAGAGGTACATTTTCTTCTTTCATATTATATGATAAGGGTAATAAATTGCGATGAAAATATGTGATAAGGATGGGAAATGTCGGATGAGATTTTCTGATAAGGTCAACATGTTGCATCGAAATCAGAAACCAATATGAATTTGACATAACTACATTGACAAGGCATCGAACAGCGTTTTATTCACTACTTTTTGATTGAAAATAAAGAATTTACTGTCTTTATCCCAATATATGACAATATATACTTGTCTACATCATGTGTGATTAGGTTTACTTTCCTGCTAAAATATACATTTTTGGGATTCTTAATATACAATAAGGGTGGGGTTCCTGGTGTGCCATTGGCTCACCCCTACCAAAAAGTATATGGAGTGACCCCCGATCGAGCCTGTCATACACTGAGTACTGAAAGTCATACACCGTTATGAATTTGCAGTGTGCTATCATACGCTGAATACTGAAAGTCATACCGTGACGAAATTACAGTGCGCTGTCATACGCTGAATACTAAAAGTCATAGACCGTTACGAATTTACAGTGTGCTGTCATACGCTGAATACTTTAAAGTCATACCGTGACGACATTACAGTCTGCTGTCATACGCTGAATACTAAAAGGCTCCAATCACAAGGCTATGGACTCTTGTTCCACATATACATACACTCTAGGCTATCAGAGATCTGTTGAGGTAATGCTATATTGCCCCATTAATCAAATAGTCTATTAGGCTTAAAAAAAAACGAACAAAAATATTAAGTGCATAAATATGGCCACCGTTCACTGACAAAGTAGAGATCTGGCAAGATAGGAAACAGAATGCCGAAAACTAAAAATGGACAAGTCTGTGCACCATTGGTAGGCAATGGATGCTCTCATTCTTCAAGGTTTATTCTACAATAGATCTCGAGAGAACGAGGGACACGAATTGCAAATACGCCCACCCATATTCACATCACCCCATGGTTACAACATGTCATGGGATTGAAAACATTAAATAATGTAGTTGAATTTAAATAACAAATATGTAAGCCCACAGGTTAAGTTAACACTGGTGATCAGAATAGAACCGGCCACTCATGGTGGACATGAGATGGTCTAAACCAACTTCCTGTGGTAAAGCACCGGAAAGTGACAAGATAATATGACCCGACGTACAATTAAGGGAAGGATCGTGCCCCTTATCTTGCCAGATCCGGCCCGCCAAACTAACTGTGACTTTCGGATTTATTTTAAGTTAGTCAAAAACATATAAATCAAAGCACATTTAGATGTAAATAAATGTAAATGTCAAATTTATATTAAGGTCCACAGTTATGAACAAATGTAAAACTTTACATCACTGCAGTTCGAGCTTAATGGTTGTTATCAAAAACACACATAATCTACATGATCATGAAAGTTACATTTTGTACGTAGTCTGTTTCAAGATGATTATTTATCGAATAGCACAAAATATTTACTAGTTACGTTGTCCATGTAGCCTGTTACATCACTGCAATTTAAGCTTAATGGTAGTCATCAGAAAACACACATACTCTACATGATCACGAAAGTTACGTAGTCTGTATCAATATGTTAATTATCGAATAACACAAAATATTTAGTACGTAGTTACGTAGTCCATGTAGATCTAGCCTGTGTCAAGCTTCACACTGCAGATTTCAATTCAAGTGGACAAATTTAAACTCCTGCGAGTCCTGTGTGGTCTGAATTGGCCTGAAAAATTATAAAACAGCAGCAGAAATTGTTGGAAGGTGTAGAGGGAGGTTGGAGGGGATTTTAACTATCAAAAAATTTACAATGGCAGCTTCTCGCTGGAAAATTAATATTGCACCGGATTAAATCCGGACAACGAAAAATAATTTCCGGAGGGGTTCAAGTAGTCAAATTATATCTCTTTTATTAAATTGGTTGATCTTAAAAATTACAACATTTCATGGGAGTGAAAAAATTAAATAATGT